>JAODKF010000042.1:2173860-2198261 GCA_026779585.1 Mormyrus proboscirostris | reverse complement strand
TAGTTAAGTTCTCCCCAAGCGAGCTTGATGGGCCGAATGGCCTCCTCTCGTTTGTATATTTCTTATGTTCTTATGTAGACTGAGCACAAGAACAAGTGTGAGAACTATAGACGGGAACAATGATGGCGTGACGTATCTGGAAAGTACCTCAGATCTAGCTGATAGCGCTGGAAAGG
The DNA here is from genome assembly GCA_026779585.1 of Mormyrus proboscirostris. NCBI lineage: Eukaryota > Metazoa > Chordata > Actinopteri > Osteoglossiformes > Mormyridae > Mormyrus > Mormyrus proboscirostris. The sequence goes on along the minus strand of JAODKF010000042.1, from coordinate 2,198,085 downwards.
GGTTTAATTGTATTGTCCAATAGTGTTTTTAGTCAGAATTACTTAATTGATGCTTGTTTAGCGCAATGCTGAGTTTGCATACATTTGCACAGTATTTTAAGAAGAAGTCAGGCTGGAATGAATCATGTCAGTCTAGCAGCAATTTGTATGAATCACTTGTGTCGTCTGTAACGTGTACAGAGTAACATTCCAAAGGTGTCCACCATTCCTGGCATTAAACTCTAATCTGTGAATGATAGACTGGGCCTGACCAGGGGGTTATTTATGGATAATCTGTGTACATCCTGGTAAATACTGACCCAAAGGCAGGTGATAAACAGTGCAGTGTAATACTGTGCCAAGCCCAACCAGCTAAGCAAAGTAAAGGCCTTATAAGTTACTGTGTGTTCTATTCAGAAATCTAAACACACACCCATCACTTCTGTGATTATGCAGGAATGCTATTAAACTTTCTGGTTGTACTGGTTTCCAGAGCAGCAGTTTATGGTGAAATTCCCGGATGTGGAAAAGCAGGACACCGTGTTCCTGACCAGTGATAAATATACACTTTAGGTGGGAGAGAGATAAACACCACCCTCCACTGCAGATGAAAATGGCTGAAGACCAGCAGAACTGCACAAGTTAAAAATGGCTTAAAAAAATGACAGAACTCTGCAAATGTCACCTTTCTGCTCCCTGAATCATCCCCCCCCCCATTCACTGTGTCACTGCTCAGGCCAAAGTACATCCCACAGAAAAACAGTGATTCAGCTTTTTTTTTTTTTTTTTTTTAATCCTGCTCAGCAAAGCAATCTTCCTCTAATTCAATTTGCAACAGCTAAACCTCAGGCACTGGGAACCCTGGATCACATGAGCGGAACCCAAAGGGACTGAAATCACACGGACTCAAAAAAGGTTCTTTCAAAAGGTCCTGTGAGAGCCGTCCAGACCGCAGAGGGAAACGCTGTGTTTTACGATCCGCACGGGCCGTGCTGTGTGGGTTGACCCACTCTCAAATTAAATGGTATTATTCAAGTTTATTGTCTAGTGAATATGCATCTCTTCAGTGATTTATGAATCATTCAACTTTGTACTGGAGGTTCAAGATCTCTACCCAGAGGTTACAGCTGTTGTGGGACTCCTGGATGGTGCCTTCAGGGGGTCGTGATTATCCAGCAAAGGGAACATACCATATCAAATTCATAATTTCTGGTCTGTCAAGTCTGGTAGGACCATGAATCTCCACCATGGTAATGTGATCACACTGGCTCTGCACATTACTGAACAATGCACACCAGTGCCAAAAGCGGGATCCAAACTGGATCCTGACTGGGCGGAACCCGGGAGGATGAAAGTAGGTGCAGGCCCTGGAAAACGCCAGCGAATCGCAGCCAAGCCTGGGCTCATCGGTAAGCTAACAGCCGCTCAGCCCGTCAGGCGACATCATGCTGCTGCCCTGGCTGCAGTGGAGACACTCATCCGAAGTGATTCAACACACTGTTCATTTACACGAGTGGCTACTCTGCTGCTCCACCTCAAGCTGGCATCTTCTGAGATACAGACAGCAGTCATATAGATCATAGAAAAACTATTTTTATTGAGCCATTTGTCATGAACACACAGATCAGGTCAGTCTTCAGTAACAGTAAAAAAAGAGCAACACCAAGCTAAGAGCTTCCTAATGAAGAACAATGTATTTTGCCATCTCTAATTAACCACATACAATTCACAGCTGGCAGTAGGAAAGAAAAAAAATCAGGTCATCACTGAGACCCCCCCCCAGCCTCCATTTATATTCAGCTGTCCAAGTGCTTCTGTTGGCACGAGTGGGTCGGCTCCATCTGCAAGAAGGGAAAGGATTCATTCAGCCAAGTGGCCAGTGGCAGGTGCTATAGCAGCCTCACCGTTTAGGCTTCTCAGCTCAGGCGGAAGGATGAGAGAAGCAGCCGAACAGCAAAGCATCTGTACCTCAACAGGTCTATTGGTGCCTCTTGCTAAATGTGTCAGAGTGTAAGTTTGTAAATCGATGTAGTCGTCAACCCCCCCATTCTGGGAAAAATGTTCTTCTTAAATAAATGGATCCCCATTTCAAAGTTATAAAACCTAACGGTCATACCAGTGATCCACGTCTGCATCCTCAAACTGCCCAGCAACAGTCGAACCCGGATCCACTTCCATTCCGTCTAGGGTGAGCAGAAGACAGCAGCCACCGTCAGGTCTGTGCTCTCTAGCTAAACATACTCACCTGACCATCACCAAGCATCTGACAAGCATTCACACGGCAAAGCGTGCCTATGCCCCCTTGTGGTCTAAACAAATAACACCCTCTGTGAAGAGATTTAAAGAGACATCTGCATGCACATAACCTACAAGCATATGGTACATGAGGATGCAATACAAGGGGAAAGAAAAACAGCAAGGTCAGCTCAGAGAAGTACCGTCGAAATCTGCTGCGGTGTTGTCGGTCCGCACACCAGCCATGTGGTACTGCTGCGTGGCCGTAACGGACAGCATGCCCTCCAGCCGGTCCAGCGTGGCCCGGCCCTCGGCAGTCAGCTGCGAAAGACCCTCCTCGCAGGTGTAGAAGGTTGGCACGTCTCCATGGCCTTGCTCTGCAAGAGTGGCGGGCAGGTGAGCGGAGAAGGGCAGTGAAACTCCAGAGACCACAGCTGAGCAGAACAAAAAAAGACAGCAGAATACAAGCCAAAAGATACATCCATGGGGGGTGGGGGCAGCTTACCAGCCTCCTCCACATCATACTCCTCCCCCTCAAAGTCGTCATCGGAGTCCTCATCCTCAGGGTCGGGGTGCAAGGCCTGACACTCACACATGGCATTAAACATCAGCTCCACTGGAGCAGGATGCCGGGAACACAGAGGGTCACCTCATTAACGGTCACATGGCACGTTTGCAAGAATAACATGCTCAGGATGATTTTAACTTGACTGCCAGTTTTTTTTCTTTCGTGACTCACATGCAGCCTTGTCCGTGGGCACAAAGCGGATTTCTGTGATGGGCCCAGAGTCATCCTCACTGTCGTCATCATCATCATCATCATCCTCCTCCTCCTCCTCCTCTTTTTTTTCAGCCTCCATTTCAGCTTCATCTACAAAACAACCATAACATTACACTCTGCACCCTATTGACAGACAGTCAAATCCAGCCTGGAGAGTTCTATGCAGTGTGTACAGCACACAAGTTTGCAGGCACTGAAGCAAAAGCACATAATCACTGGTATCAACATGATGTATAAAAAGACAGGAGACACAGGGGTGTCCTGGGAGCCTCACCGCTGAGTTTGGCATTGACCATCACATACAAATGCTCCTGTGGATAGGCGCTTAGATCTCTAGAAATGGCGTGCAGGCTAATTGAAGGGTACTCCAGGCAGAAACCCATTCCAGATCCGTCAAACCATGACAAGCGACTACAGAGAAAACAAAACAGCTTCAAGAACCACACAAGTGATTATTATGAACATTTTTTAAAAAAATCTACAGTTATGTATTTGATGAAAGAACACAAAATCATCACCTAGCTAGATATTTTGCTAGCTATGAAACGGGGAATGAAGAAGTTATAAGTTTGCTTTTAAAGTCAGAAGTACAGTCGTCCCTCGCCACTTAGACTTCGCGGCTTCACTCTATCGCGGTTTTTTGTATTGTAGCACCTTCCCCGCGTGCAGTTGTAAAGAACCCTTGCTGTGTTGTCGCTGTTATTGTTAATGGTTAATTCCTTATTGTTGCGCGTGTGTTTACCCGGTCTATCCTAGGGTGTAATTAACTTCCGTAAATCCAGCACCGTCTATGCGTCTTACAGTTCGGCGTCTGACAACCTTGTGTTTCTTATGCGTAATAGGTTTTTTGGTGCTTGTTGGGTGCCTGACGTAGGGGGCCGCTAATAAAAAGTGTGATTCTCCGGCAAGCGAGTCTCCGTGTCTCTGCTCCAGTCCGCCCGTTGCCAGTGAATATGATGCATCGCTACGCATCGGAAGCATCTTTGCTCTTGTAAGTGTTCCCTATTTCTGAGAACTTTTATCTAAGGCCCACGATGGCGTTTCATGGATTTAGTAGTCAGTGGTTGTGTGCAAGAACTGTGTGTGCGTAATTAAATGTACAATAATAATAATGTATTTGTAACGTCTGTCTTATTTTCTCTTATTTTGTCTAACATTGGGTAATTCGAGTGTAATGGTGACTAAAGGGTGTTGTTTCTTGTCTAGAGGGCTCTAATAATGTTAAAACCGTATTTAGAAGGTCGTAAACAGGTTTTCTATGCTCCAACTACGAAAATATTCACTTATTGCGGTAGAGTCTGGAACTGACTAACCGCGATAAAGGAGGGCTGACTGTACTCGACATTCAAAATTATACGTCCCATGTGAAACTTGAACCAGCAACATACAGGTTACAAATCCGTGTTGTTTATTTGTTGCTAATGTTAACATCTACGCAAAACGGGTTAAAATGACGTCGCTGGCTATAACAGTAACAGTATCCTTTTAATTACCAAATGTAATTAACAGAGTACAGTCTGTTACGACCACTCCATCATAATGCTTTACGGCAATTAAACGGCGATTAAAAAGCGGAGTAAAAATGCTGGATAACTGCATTCAAGAGCACAGATCACTAATATAGTGTAAATAACACATGAATGTTATACACAAACACATACATTCCAGCGTCAGGGTCGGTCTCTCGCGTCACTTACGTCTCGGCGACGTAGAGCGTCCCTGAGCCCAGCGCCCTCCCGTCCAGCACAGCCGCCGTCTCGGCCTGTTGGTGCCGGACACCCTCCGTCGGAGGTGGTACGTTTTTCAGCAGCACCATAGCCCTCAGATGACTCCCCAGCCACGAAAACACAAGGACGGGACAGCGACCTGCTTGGCTTCACAGACTCGAGTGGCCGCGTACCGACCAAGCGGTTTCCCCAACGTCGGGAACCCCTGAAGCAGGGCTGAGCGTTTGGCAGCGGTGCTATTCCTCCGCCTCTTTCTCTTTCAGCGTTAAATTTGCGTCCGCTTGCCGTTAGTTTAAAATCCCCGTAAGGCGCGAGCTCCACCGGATACCGTTATGATGACCGTGCCACGAGCTGGAAGCATTTCGTTAAAAGCGTGAGAATGATACATTGTACCGCCCTCTGCAGACGCGGAGGTATAATGGCTGCGCGGAGACCCAGGGGGAAGGGGGCGGGGTAAGTGGCCTGTTTCATGGCTTTAATTCATACTTAAGACTTAGACTTTGCCTCTTTGCTTTAGCTGCATATCTAATCTCACAAATTGAGCATAACTAGGATTCGGTGTATATCATTAACAGAGTCTGCTCACTTATTTTCTATGCTCAAAATGTTACAGTAGTATTAAATTCACAGTGCACAGGTATGTTGAAGTTAAATAATTACAAAACCCAACTTGACAGGAAGGTGGCGTGATTCTGTAGAAGGTCATATTTTAAATTTTCTTTATTATGACAAAATGTACAAGTCTTTTGTCCATATGAAAGAAATTTCAGCAGGTTTAACAAAATGTTCTTGTAGAAGTGCATGGGGATACAGACAGCAGTGGTGGTCTAACTTCACGTTCGTCACAGAGTTTGACTTTAATGTAACAGCATTACACAGACAAACAAATGGGCTTTGCTCACTTAAAGCATCCAACACACCGAGATTTATACAAAAACAATGTATGTATTTTAAGCTCACTTTGCTCAGGAAAATTAAGTACAAAATGGGAAAATTGTAACTGAAAGATGTAGCACGGGTAAATCTGCAGAAATTGCATAAATGTGACCTCGATCATGCACTATGTTTTCTTAATTAATCTGGGGGACACAGGGCATCCTGGGAAAAAAGACAGCACTCCCTCCCAGCAGACATAAACAATGCTGCTGCACAGTGCTCTCTCATACTAACATGGAGTACAGGTCAGACTCTCAGTTAATCCACCTGACGGCAGAAGCCATTTTCCCGAGTGCATATCAGCTGGACCTCCATCAGTGTTTTTAAGTTACTGTCACTATACAACATGACATGGGCCACAGCAGACTTTCTCAGCCTCGGTGTGGGCCCCCCCCCCGGTGACAAGCTGAGCGAGTCATTTTGGTCCCACCTATAGTGCAGCACGGGCTGCTGAGCATGATGGGTTGGGATTATGGGGCTTCGATCCTGCAAACACTCGGGCAGAGGTGCGTACCATCTGTAGTACGTGCACCATGCCGCTTTGTAGTCTGTTACAAAAAAATTGTGCAAATATCATAGCTAACTACAAAACCTTATTAACAGCCGCAATCACAAAGAATTGCTAATATATATTTCGATTATTTAAAAGCATCTAAATATGTTACATCGTAAACTACAAATATACACACAATGTAGATAGATGTTAGGTTTATTTCCACTGTTTAACGTACAGACTCCAGATCGCGATGAGGGTGGCCTGGAGGAGCTTCATCTCCCTCAATGCCGACAGCCACCATCAGGACGTGACAGAGGAAGAGGCCTTCCATGCACACCAGCCAGGTTTTAATTAACATTCCACGAGCCCCCCCCCCTGCACCGGCAGCATTTACCACACCACAATGTCTGCCATAGCAATTGTGTGGTGTGGGGTGGGGTGGGGTGGGGGGTGAGTAATGGTTTAGGAAATTAATTCACAACGTTGAAGTTTGAAAGCAGAGGGTCCTGGGTCATGTCCGCATGCCACTTTCCAGAACTGGACCCATCCACTCATACTTCTTCCCGTGGACACGCTCTGGTCTCTGGTCCCTGACCTTTGCTGCCGTCACTCGCTCTCCTGCACATGCACCCTCCATCTCAAACCGGTCCAGCTTGCTTACGCAGCCGGATCCTGGCTGACACACGCCAGGGCAGCTCAATGTTTTCTGGAGCCAGAACTTTCGCTTTCCGATCAGGATGCTAAATTTCACGTCAGACGTGATAGCGTTTATAAAACAGGAGAGAACAATTAAAATACATATTTAAAAAAAATCAGGAACACAGAGAACAAATAAGAAGGTATCGTTCGGTTGAGTTCAAGAAATGTCCGACATTTCAGAGAAAGTAGATTCTACTAACCGTATTAACCCCCTTATGCCCAAAATTGCTTTTTCTCCAAGAAGTGTAACTAGATCAGCACAGCCCACAGGTCAGACCTTCAGTCGATGCTCATCACACCTGGAGTGGTTCACCTTTCCAAAGCTTCTTCCCATCCTTCCACAGATGGCAGTATAGCCAGCAAAAACAAAACACCATCCTTTCACTAAACAGTTTGGGCCAAAGCTGCTTTATAGAATAAACTCAGAACAAACTGTCAATCCATGTGGGAAGCACAATTCATTCTAATGTGCACTAGTGCGATGAACGCGCAGACAAGAAATGAGGAACTGCCGCACCTGGGAAGATTTCATGAAAATATCTGCCTGCCTGATGTCAAGACTCACCTACAAGTTTGTTTTAATCACATTAGTTTATGCACGGGTGACATATTCATGTTACTGGAAATACAAATGACACCGGAGATGGTCTGCTAAGTACCAATCACTGCCTATGGACAGCTCAGTTCAAACTTGAGTTGAGTTTTCTCAAGTACCATTTCAAGGCAAATTCTCAAATCATCCCGGCCGACTGGAGCTTCCGCTAATGTCCAGAAATTCAAGGATGAAGTGTCAGAGTTGAACTGTTTCTAAACATTTCTGTGGGGAAACGGTGCCCTGGTGATATATCAAGGTTGTTGTTGACGGACTCTGTGTTTGCGTTAAGGGTCCTTGTGATGCTTTCCCTTGTTCAGAATGACGACACACGTGGGGTCTGCCAAGGGAACCACCCTTCCCAGCACTGCTCTCTTCTGGAGCAGTGGAATGCAGCCTTAAACGTCCCAGAACCATCCCACACATTTTTTTTTGTTTATACAGGTCCTCTTTTATATAAAACGTATAAATCCTACCTCTGACCAGGACCAAGAGACACATACAGTTAGACATGAGCCTAAAACACAACGTCAGCTTGGGTGACAGGAATACTAACGTTCCTCTGAAGAATTGTGGATCTTAGAAGATCTTTGAGTCTGTGGACTCTGAGGCAGGCCGCTGTGTGTGTGTGTGTGTGTGTGTGAGAGAGAGAGAGAGAGATCTGGACCTGGAAGCCTCACTAATGCCGTCCCTTCTTCTCACGGCTTCATCAGCTGGTAGAAGGCAGGGGGAAAAAAAAAAATCAACCTGAACACGAGCAGAACATCTAGAGTTGTCCGCTGTTACACACGTAGTCCACAAGGTCAGTGACCCCCAGGAGGTCATCCTCTTCCTCTTCCTGGGACCCTGCGCCATTAGAAAACGCCGTCCCGCTATTCTTCGGCCCTGCCCTCGCGCCCTGCCGGGCTACGGGACCCTCAAGACCCTTGGCTGCTGCCTGTCCATTGGTGGGGGGAGCCGCCCCCGACCTCCCTTTCTTTTCCCCCCCCTCACCCCCGCTGGCTGTCCTGGGGGCCCTCTTTGTGCCATCACTTTGCACCGCAGAAGCAGTCATCTTTTCCTCTTCCTCATCCTCCTCATCCGTCTCGATGCGGTTCAGCCTCTTACGAACGGGCCGCTCCTCCTCCTCCTCAGACCCTTCAGAGTCATCCTCCTCTTCTTCCTCCGACGCCCTCCGTCGCTTCAGCGTCCTCGGCCTGCGCTGCCTCCTGGATTCTTCCTCAGAGGAATCGTCCTTCATCACCGCTGCCTTCTTCTTCTTCGACATCCTGCTGTCACCGTCGCCGTCGTCCGACAACTTGTTGAAGCGGAGGTCTCCTGAAACGTAGAGACAGGGGTGTCAGATGCACATGTGCCGGGGCGGGGTCGGCTGCGAATGACACGTTTACGTGGGGCACTGAGGTTTGGTGCCCCTTAAACGACTTCAGTGGGGGCTCAGAAATAACAGCAGGCACTTGGAAGTGAGACTGACCCCCACTTAGGTGGGGCCACAGACCTTCGCTATCAGAGCTGGACAGACGGCGCCGGTGGACTTTGGGCCGGTCCTGGTTGGTGGGGGCCTGTGACCCCTCGCTGTCCGATGTCTCGCAGTAGTTGACCTGCCTCTGGTGGCTCCGCTGGGACCGTCGTCTACGCAGATCCAGGGCGTCATCACTCAGGTCAGCCGAGTCCTCGCTCACTGTGTAGATTAATGTTAAACACTTTATAAGTCTGTAAATACTAAGATAACAAATGTGTACGTGAATATCCAAAATTCCTGCCATCTTACAAATTTCTTCTTCCTCTTCCTCCTCTTCTTCATTTGTTTCCTCTTCCTCCTCGGAGGAGAACGCTGCCCGTTTCCATGGGACCTGCCTCCTTCCCCACCTCCTACTGCCTCTCTTCTTCGTCTGTGACGGGCGTATCCGTGGCCTTCGTTCAGTGCTGCCATAGTCGCTGCCCAAGTCGCTGTCCTCGTTGGAGCGGATCTCGGCGTCGCTCTCGCCATCGTCCTCCGACACCAACACCTCATCCTCGTTGGAACTGGCTCTGCGACAGGGACAGAGAGGGTGACGCGATGACCATGGGGGTGACAACATTACTGAATTAAAACAAAGTAAAGCGCTGAGGGCAAGGAGATGGCGGCGCCAGGGGGGACGTGGGGGCCACCTTGGGTTGGGGTGCAGACAGAAGCCTGCCTCACCTGCTACTTAGGCAGAACTCATCCTCACTCTCCTCCTCCTGCACTGTACTGTCACTGTCCAGGTCGTTGATTCCTCGTCGCTTCCTTCCCCGCTGTGTCACAGCTGGTCTGACAGGCCGCCGGTTCTCCTTACCCTCCTCCTGCAGGGTGACAGACCTGTCCCTGCCCTGGTGGCCCGTGATGTTGGCCATGTCCTTGCCCCGACCAGAACCTGTGGGAGGAGCCACAGTCCCGCCGTATGACCCTGATCGACATGCTTCCGTGACATGGTGTTTAACATGTTTCATTATAGAACTTCTCCCTTTTAAACAAAGCGGCATGATTCATAATCCTCACCTCCGCCTTCTGCTTCCATTACGTCCTCCTCGATGGCTTCATCTATAGCTTCATCAAACTCATCGAACCTAGAGCCAAAGACAGGGTACCGTCAGGCCAGCCAGGGGATAGCCTAAATGATGCTGCCCCCTCTATTGTTTTACCTATTGCCTCGCCCTCCCACAGCCCAAACCACCCACCACCCTCCCCATAGCCCCGCTGACCCACCGCTCACCTGTAGCTAATACACTTCTTTGTTCTTGTAGATCTCCTCCCCGTACTCCTGCTCTTTTTGGCGTCTTTTTTCGTTTCTTGGTTTTTCTTGTCTGCTTCAGCCTCCTGTTAAAAAGGAGAGAGGTCAATGGTGACAAACAAATCGATCCTCATTAGACGCTAGATCACTAAAGAGACACAGACTGAGGTAAGTGACCTGGCAGAGTTCTGAAACGTCAACCTACAACTGACCTGAGGGATGTTCAAATCCATGTCCGCTGTACTTACGGGAGGAATGATGTTCTCAACACTGATCCCCACATAAACCAGACGTTCTCGCCTGGCGAAACAGCAAGCCAAAGACAGTGGGTAAGGGCAAGGTAACTTGCAACCACAACATATTGTTCAGTTTCTGACATCACGACCTCATATATAACAAATGTGCACAAAAACCGTCCGGTCATGTGCCTTTGCTGGGGCGGCCTCTCACCGTCGCTCTGCCCGTTCCCGCTTCTTCAAGGCCGCGTCCAGACTCTGGAGCTGGTCCTCCAGTTTATCGCACAGAAATTTCTGGAGGAGGCCAAGGAACACAGACGACTCTCAGAATATTCTGACAAGCACAAACCTGGGACGTCGATCCTGCCCTCTTTTAACCCTGGAGTGTGGTGACACTTACATGCTGGCACGGCGGGCAGAACCACTCTCCATCCGGGATGATCATGAGCGGAGGCCGCAGGCAGGCAGTGTGGTACCCGCTGTCGCATGAGTCACACAGCAAGATCTATGGGACACCGAACATGAAAGTATCGTAACTAGCTGGTTGACATTCCATCTCGTTAACATCACATATTTAGTATTGCACAGTCAGGGGTCGCAAACACATACCAGTTCAGGATGGTTCGGCAGGCCACAGTGTTTACACGGGTCATCATTGGGGGTCTCGTCCGATTTCGAGTCGGAGGCATTCCGGACCTTGCCCTTCTCCACTGTGTAGTCCTCGTCACTGTCATCATCCTCACTCTCTTCTTCCTCCTCCTCCTCGCTGGATCCCTTCATCCTGCGCAAGTTAACGCGGGTGCTTGACCGCCCAGTGCCACGGTGCCGTCGCTTCCCCTGAAGTAACAAAACTGTTGCGTGAGCCCGAGATCCTCCCCCCATGCCAGCACCCCCTCCCCCCCAATATAATAAACGGTAAATAATACCTTTGCCAGTTTTGTCTTTGTCTGGCTGTCCTGGTTACATTTTCTTGAGTTCTCCCGTTGCTTCTTCTGAGTATGCTTTGCTTCCTCATCTTCATCCTCTTCTTCGTGGACCAATGCAGATGCCTGCTTCTTCTCCAGCTTCATGTCTTGAATTTCCGCCAGCTTAGCGGTAGGGCGACATATCCTTGGGGACCTTCTCAAACACCTCCCGTCCATGACTTGGGTGTCCGAGTCCATCTTCTTCTCCTCCTGCTGCTGGAAGGCCAGCTTCCTCCGATGTGCAGGAATCTTGATCTTTAGCCGTATGCCCTCCTTTTGGATTTCTGATGACACCTCTTCATCTTCATTTCCTTCCTTCATTACCGGGACAGGGTCTTGCTGGGGGGCCAATGTTCCAGATTCATCCACCACCTTGCCCTTTTTTTGTGAATCCATTTTCTGAATCTTTTCCTCCCTGTTCTCTTGCTCATTCCCAACCCTTTTGCTCTCCTTCCCATTTTTTCCAGATGAGCATTTCCTTGATTTACTCTCCTTCTCTTCATCACCTGCAATCTTGCGACCCTCTTTACTCTTGGTAGCTGCCATCTTGACTTTTCCTTCAGCCTCTTGCTTATCAGGCCTAGATTCAGTACTAGATGCTCCTTTGAGTTTAGTTTCATTCTTATCTGAACCATTGGCAGACTCCAGTTTGTCTTTGTGCAGGGAGCCTACCTCAGTCTGCTTGGATAAACTCTGGGCGGCTGTCATGCTCTTCTCATGGTTTCCTACTGGGTGGGTAGAGTCCTGAGTAATGGGGACTTTCTGGCCCTCTTCAGAGGAGGCTCTTGATTTTTTCTCATCCACCACCTCAGCTGCAGAGATACGTTCTTTTTTCCCCACAACTATGATCTTCCTATCATATTCAGACAGTTTCATTCTCTCGGACTCAGCGGGCTTATCTTCCTCATTCCTCATCATCATACTCAGTGCACTTTTCATACCATCTCCCACAAGTCCGTTTTTTTTCTCTTTGGCAGCACTGCCACCCTGCTCCGTGTTCATGCCTGAGGCCCTCTTGCCTGCTGGACCTTCCATGAAGTGGTCCTTGGTTCTGCTGCTGTCGTGAGCTTCCTTGGGGTTCTGTGACTCCCCGTTGACAAGGTTGCCTCTAGCCTCCTTTTCCATGCCTCCCAATCTGCTAGGTTGTGCCCTACTCTTCTCTCCAGCCTTCTCTGCCTCGTCCCTCAGTAGTTCCTTTGCGGGAGCAACTGACGGGTTACGGACAATGATACTAGATCCATTGTCAAAGTCTTCCCTCAGTTTGAGCTCCCTCTTCTTTAATGGGATTTTGGCCTGCTGATCATTTTTGATGGCTCTTTCAACCTCCTCTGGTGTCTTCTCCCTCATTTCCTCCTGGGTCTTCAGCCTGGCGGGACCCTCAGTAGCCAGTGATATTTGGCTCTTGAGCTTGTCCAGCTCTTTTGGTTCTTCTTTGATGACAGCAGTGATAGTTCTGACCTTGTTGTCTATAACTGGCTTTTCTAACTTAAATGGTGACTCCAAAGTCATCCTATTCTCTTTATTCTCTAGCAGTGCTGGTTTGATCTCCTGCATGAAACATTTTCTGTCTCTTGTTCCAGAGGATCCACCCTTATCTGAACGTTTTGCGGAGAGAGAACACAAGCTGTCCTTGACCAAAGCACTGCCATCATCCTCTGAAGGTTCTTCAGATTTCATAGGCTTTTTTAGAATTCCAGATTGATCTAAGAGGCAAACAAGGTATGTTAACACCTTCAGTAAAGTAAAAAAAAAAGTCTAAATTATGACTACAACATTACTGTGTACTTTTAATTCCTCTGAAAGAGGGTAAAGCAGAAAGTCAGAACACCAACAAAGGTAAAAGGCACACAGCATATTCCCAGATGACTACAACCACTATAGTGGTTTTAGTTGAAGATTAAAACACATTTAGAAGAAACAGACGGTGAGAGTACAAGGAGGCTCTCAGAAGGTCTGCAAGTTGAGCAGGAGCTGTGCGCACCTTCTGGCACCTCCTTCTTGACATCGTCATCCTTCTGACATGGGCTGGTGCCAGTCGAGTCCTCCGGCGTCTCCTTCTTGGTCAGCAGCGCTGGGTCGATCTGGGCCTTCAGGAGCTCCAGGATCTCAGCCAGTTCATCTCTCGTTCTGGAGCACAAATGAAGTTGGTCAAAACACCCATTTACTGAGGAGGCTTTTTAATGTCTTCCAGTAGCAACAGAGGGTAAGAGAACTTTAAGGCCACAGAGGAAATCAAAAGAAATGACTATATCAAGAACTAAAGACACAGAATCTGGCGATATGGACGCCATTGCTTTCACAACACACCTGACAATGCACCTCCAGGAGGATCCGTCCAGGTCATCCTGCTCCTCCACATAGATCCTCACATTGTGATCCTGGTCCAGTTGGAACCAGTACATCAGGCCATCCTTATCTCGGCCTATGGGCTGAATGCGCATTTGATCTGGATCCTCCTCGTTGACTACCGTCTTGAACTTGAGGTTTTCATCAAACTGGCACTCGCACAAGTACTGGAAAGAGACAGGTCACACCAAGGGTCACCAAAGCAGCACTTAGACACATGCAGTCAGTACCAAACATTACATCCCTAGCACATTGTGAGTATTAACTGGGATTACAAGATAGACCCAACACCAGGTTTGATCTAAGAGAATGCTGGTCATACTTTGAGGATTCCTGCCTTGCTCTCCATGGACATCTCCATATAGCCCTTCTTCTCCAGCTCCCAAGCCCATGTGCTGTTGAAGTCCTGACACATCTAGGTGGAAAAAAAGGCAGTGTCAGTCAAATCTCTTCTGGTCCCCCTATTAACTATACCAGTCTTTCTCAAACCAGTCCTCGAGGAGCCCCCAGACGGTCCACGTTTATGCTCCCAAGTCACCTTTATCAAATACTTTTCCCATCTGTCAGCTGATACGGATTTGCCGATCTTCCTCATCAGCTTCACGTGAAGCTCAACCAAAAGCTTCGGAACTGAAGAGACAAAGACGAAGAAGAGGATGTGAGAAACGTCACACAAGGACACCCCATAACACATGACACCATGGGGAGATAGAGATGGTTCTTTCATACCTCAGATGGGAGAGAAAAAAAAACTATCCCATCAACAACAAAAGTATTGCTAAATTTCCAAAAAATCCCCCATGAAGTAAGACAATTCTTCTCTTATAGCTTTTCCCCAAACTGAAATTTTTACAATAAAACACACACAAGTACAGAACTGTCAGTTCACGGTCTGGTATTTTGTAGCATGGCAAGCATTTACTGCTTGTAAATAAACAAGCTCTGTGATTAATATTTTCGTATTAAGGCAACTTTGTCCTCAGGTTACATTAACAAAATTAAAAAAAAAAGATTAAATAATGAATGCAGTGTATATAATAACAGCAACAACAACAGCAGGAATAACAGTAAAGACGAGAAAAATCATCATCATCATTACCCTCACATTTACATTATTCAGCATGTATGACAGAAAATACCAGTAACATTTTGCACGACCCTTGCGGGGGGCTGTTCAACCACTGCGCTGTGCGCATGCGTGCACTAAGCAACGCACTAGCTGGCAGGAATATGGTCAAACTGCACAGACCCCGAGAACATTTTCGAGCGCATTTCCAGCACGTCTCCCAGCGGCAGCGCCCCCAGCCAGGAGGAGCCTATACTGCGCTCACCACAACAACAACAACAACAACCACCTCATCATTATCATCATTATTATCATCATCATCATCATCATAAAGAGCAACAACAACAAAGCACGGCCAGCCGGTTCAGCCGTCCCGGGTGCAGTCCGAGCAGGGGCTAGCCGAGAGCGCAGCACGCCGACTGGAAAATCAGCCACGGCACGGCGGCTCGGCGCAACTACAGTGACAAATTACAGGAAAGCGCATGGCGTCAGCAGCGCAGGGGACGGCTCGATAGCACGAATGAGTGAAATAACGCTCGTGTTTTACAAAACAGGTCAATCACAAACAGACAAGGAAAATACGGAGCAAGCCCTCCAGCAGCCACCCAGTAACACGGCTGCTAATGTCCGCTTCGCGGGACTAGCTAGGGAGACGTGGGGTGATGATGATGGTGGTAGTGGTGATGATGATGGAGAGACCCCGTTCCCTCGCACACCGCGGCTCAACCCCCGCGCCCCGTACCCGTTGCCGTATCTTGCAGATATCGCTCCATCTGTGGAAAGGTCAGCTCTGGCAGGTCCAGTGCGGGCCCGTACCGCTCCAGGAAAGAGCAGACCACGGCGAAGCTCGGGCACAAACCGGGGCAAGAACTCGCCGCTGCCGCCGGAGCAGCCATGTTTTTTTTTTCTTTTTTTTTCCAACGGGCGGGGGGAGAGCGGAGGAGAGAGAGCCTGGAGGACTGAGGGCTTCCCACAAATCCACGCGCGAGTATGACGTCATTTAAGCGCTGGGAACGTGGTGGGTTTGACAGGGTGGGCGTGACATCCACCTGTCATTAGAAGTATGAACACCGAGGCAATATTTTGTGAAATAGTCACAATGCAGGAGAGCAGAGTAAATATATCAGCAGCACTGTCTGACCATCTAGGGTTTTCCGTCTAACTCAAATACAGGTGCATATCAATTTACATGAATGTTTTTGCAGTGACGTTAAAATAAGACCGTTTAGTAAGCCCAGAAGACTGGCTCTCAGTGTAATTTTGTGTAGAATATTTTAGAAATCAAATGTTTTGCCATCGTGAAAGAAATTCGTTGTTCGTGAACTTTTATATATTTATATAATTCGGAATGACGACAAATTAAGTCCTGAATCTTGAATTTCACATAATGGGGTAGTACCACTACTACACTATACCACTATTGCCTGTACCACTACAAACATCTACGCCTTTTTAAAAAATGTATGATACATCGAAATACAGACAACCAAATAAATCACAACTGAGTTGCTTTCGTTGTGGTTAAAGATGTGGCTTGTTTTGTTAAAGTGCAAGGTAAAGGTGAAATCTGATTGGACAACATCGAACAGATTTAGGATATGATTAAACTGTAATAAGCGGAATTGGGATGTGATTGGACAGTTTTGAGCGGAATTTGGATCTAATTGGACAGTGCTTAGTCCTGAAAACGTGACGTACTGGGTATGTATCTGCCAGCCTTCTGAAAGTGCGCTATGGCTTGGGGTGCGCCACGGAATGACAGCGTATATCCTTTTGGTACGCATTTCTTGTTTGTCGGCTGTCTTAGCAAACTAGTTTTTAAACTGTTCGAGTCGTTTACCATAAGCCTATCTTTGTAAATTACCGGTGGAGAAAACCCATTACTATATATATATATATATATATGTATGTATATATAATGTGTGTGTGTGTAAGGAATAAGGAGTCGTTTTGGTTTGGTAGCATTTCTGCTAAATAATAAAATATAATGAGTCGAGTGAAATAAGAATCACTTTTGATGACCTATGAGACGGCTTGTTTTTGCAAAGTAACGCTTGCAGAAACGTAGCCAGCTAAACTTGCATGCGCGACACAATATGCATGCTCTTTCTGGCAAAGAGCACATTCGATACCCTTCGGCCTTTCAGACTGGCTTTTCTGCTTTGTTTTTTATCGAAGTGGCGCGGTGGAAGTTCTGGACCGATGCCCCAAAGTGGGTAGTCAGAATCACTTTAGGTTTCTTTAAATATAAACTGCAAGCAGCTGCAATAAACCAAGCACGAATATGTAACAATTATACACGACGCGTATTCCTCTATCGTAATTAAATTGCATTTTTAGCTGCATGTTATGCCAGACTGCCCTGCTTATGTATGAGCTGAACAACAGGAATTATGCCGAATATTTTGCAAACTTGGCTGTATTAATGGGGCTTTTTTTTTGGAAGGAAAGTGATGGCTTCCCCAGAGATTGCATCCCTGTCCTGGGGTCACATGAAGATTAAAGGATGCTCCTCCTCATACAAAGACTGCAAGGTCTGGCCTGGGGGAAGTCGGGCCTGGGACTGGAGAGAGACTGGCACTGATGTAAGCTAGTGGTATCCCCCCCATTTACTTTTATAGTGTTGATATACTGATGTAGATCATTTTTTTTTCTGTTGGCATTAAAGCCGTTGCCAGGTGACTGGCCCACAGAGAGCCATCTAATTGAGGACATTTTCTTAGCATTACCCAGGAGTTCAGCCCTCTGACCTGGAGGAGGTTCTGAGGAAGGGGGTTGACACTTTGGTCATTGGGAGGGGTATGAGCGAAGCTCTGCAGGTAGGCCATCCTCCTGGAAGTGTCACTACAGAACCTAACCTCATCTTACTGCACCCTGCAGGAAACAGATCTGTACAAACTCAAGTTGTTCCCAGATTACCAATACACATGCTCATTTAGGTGGCTTAAGGTGACGGTGGATTTGTTACAGCAAAAAATACAAGACGACCTTAACTATACTAACTGTAGGGGGCAGACGGGAGCAAAGTCAGATCACTATAGAGCTGATGCAAGCTGCATTAACATTTGCTTTATTGTCTGAAATTATCAATGATAAACGAAATGCATTCTGGATTAAAAAAAAACTGCTGAAAATAATGCCTTCTCTAGGTACCTCCTGCCACCGTGGACTACGTGAAGAAGCAGGGAGTAGACGTGGTGGTACTTCAGACTGAAAAAGCTGTGAGAGAGTATAACTCCCTGGCTGGGAAGGGAGCCAAGGTGGGCGGGGTCTTCCATTCTACCTGCTGATGACATCACAGGCACAGCAATAGAGCGGTCTCAGCAGGCGCCATTGCGTACCAAAGCAGACTCCCAGATCCCCCATCTCCCTTGATATTTAAGGTGAATTGGCAGGAAGTGTATTTGAGTGTAAATGGATTTTTAACACTGGCTGATCTTTTGTTTTGGCTGTAAAAAATAAAAAGCAAGAGCCTGCTTTTATCTCCTTTGAGTCTGATTGCAGTAAAACCTTTCAGTGGACCTTTTTTCAACCTCAGAGGGGAAAAAAAAAAAAAATACACTAATATGAAGAGAGACATTTGAGGAATCTCTGAGAGACAGTCTCTGAGGAATGTCAGCTGTATGCATTAGCTAGCAGTCCCGCACGTCACCCCGTTGTTGCATGCGAGTGGATTCCCCCAGCCTGCAGCTATCCATGTCCAGCAGAGGTCAGCGGCGTGCTGGCTTGGGCATAATGAACACCTTAACGGCTTTGCTCAAGGGGATGGTGCCCTCGACGGTGCCCTCGACAGTGCCCTCTGTGGACTGGAGGTCCTCTGTGCTCTCAGTCCAGGGGCTCCTGCTGGAACTGGGCCCTGAACTGGAACCGTACGCCAGCAGCAGCTTGACCTCGATCTGGCACGGCTCTGGGTGAGAGACAGGAAAGCACGCCGTCATTTCAGTCAGGATCACATATCAAAAACTTGCTGATGGACTCAGATAGTGTTTGAAGGATATTTGGTGTCGGTTGTGTGAGGAATGAAAGCGTCTCCATGTGGAGCAGAATGCAACACCGCCTGGGAGACTGACGTTTCCAGCATGACAAACAGACTGGGATTCAGATGGTGCCTGGCACTTGAACCGTAGATCTCTGGGTGCCTCTGTTCTCTGGAGCCCATTACATTCCCCTCGGCCATTTACCACAGTACTATGTACACAATCCGCTGCTGGACTTTCCCTACTTCTAACGAGGTCTCAGGATCAAATGCTGGCAACCTAATGGATGCAAGTTGGATCAAACCGACCAGTGAAGAAACACAGGGTGTCAGATATAGAGGAGCACTAACCTAACTAATGAGTAAAGAGTGGCTTTAGTGCAGGATTCTTACCTGTCCATGCGGAGTGGGACAGATACACCTGTGTGATGAGCCGGTGCCTTCCGGGACCTGGATTCCGGAAGTCTGCGGGCTTGGGATGGATGATATGCGAATGTCCATCGGGGTACAGCACCTGAGTAGGTAGGGCAACATATAAATAATCAGAATCTGACGTTCGACATCTAATGTGAAATCATCAACTGACTTGTTGCGGTCTCTACTAAAACAAGTTAGTAAAAAGATAAATGCCACACCTGAACCTTGACTGTGGTCTGGGGATCCTGTACGTGCTCCAAGGTGGCGTCGATGTCCAGGGCCACCACCAGCCCAGAGGTGAACCGCAGCGGGTTGTCAGATTCTCCAGTGGGTTCGATTATGGTCGCTGTTGCGCGGTGGATCTGACGCACGCAAACACACGTTACACACGCGTCACACAACAGGTAGGGAGGAGCTTCGCGCCTCTCCCAATCACCCAATCACCTGCTCGGGCAACTTGAGCTGCAGGAAGCCGCTCTGTCTCAGAGTGGTCTGCAGGATCTTCATGAGGTCAGCGGGCTTGGAGGCCACAAGCCTAGGCATCAGCTCCAGCAGCTTTTCCACAAAGCTGTCCTGGAGATGCGGCAGCTCCGCAATGAAGAGCCTGCAAGGAGCAAATGCCAAGCGTGGAAGAATTCATGATTAATGGAGGGGAAGATGGGAGATACCATTCACCTGGTCCAGAAAAGGGGAGATCCAACACATAAATCATTACCTCTGAAAAGCATCCACTTCTTGAAGAAACTTCTCGCAGACACCTAGGAGAGGCTCCACCCTGGAAAGGATTGGAAATAAGTTGCCATTTCCCCCTGGGCTGCTTGGTATTATGGGTATGGTCAGTGTTGGAGAAGTTACTCTCAAAAGTAATCCATTACAGACAAAGGTGGAAAGGTGAAACAACCTTGGTCTGGATTTTCTGTACCTGAACTTTCTACCTCTGTCTGCAACTGATTACTTTTGTGAGTAACTTCCTCAACACTGAATATGATATACCATGGCACTTGTACCTACCCCTTGCGAGTGCGTGCCATGAGCACCAGCTGTAGAGCACTGGGTATGATATACCATGGCGCTTGTACCTACCCCTTGCGAGTGCGTGCCATGAGCACCAGCTGCAGAGCCTTGGCCTGCAGCCGCATGTGGTGGATGATGGCCACCTGCTGGCTCTCCAGGCCGCCGTAGAGGAACTCCAGCTTGTATGTCTCCTCTAGGATCTGTAGACATGGGGGGGGGGCTCTGTCAATGGATTCCCTTCCTGATTGGTGCCCTATGTTAGCTTGGTGAGGTCATCCGTCTCTGCGTGCTCATCCTCTCTTCCTACCTGTTTGGCAGCTGCGGTTGCCATAGCGTTTTGTTTCAGGTAAAGTGGGACAGCCACGCTCCACAGCTTCTCTTGCAGAGCCTAGTGAAAAGGGGGGTGGGGGTAAAAATAAAACGTGCAGGTGACACACGGAGGTGTGAATCTGTCCAGCAGCAGTGCCAGGCATTGCCCGCGGGGAGAGTCCAGCTGTTGCCATACCTTCATGAGCAGCAGCTGACAGTGCAGGTAGGTGGCACAGAAGTCCGCTGCCCCGGCCAGCTCCATCTGCAGCTCCCCCAGCCTCTGCAGGTCTCTGCAAGGACATGCCATGGGAAGATGATGTCATCACAAATGGTGGGCAGTGGTGGCTTAATGCTTAGGGAAGCACAGGTACCGTGAGCAAGGTACTGATCCCTGGGCGCTGAATTAGCTGCCCCCTGCTATGTCACATATGGGTTAAATGCATTTTAACACATTTCATCGTTGTGCACTGTGGTGCGTCTACAATGACAATTGATCATCAAAATTCTAATCAGCCTGTAGTTTGTGCAGTTTATGGAGAACTGCAGTACGTTTCACTAAAACATATCATTGGTTCAAAACTGAAACATCATCCTTTAAGGTTAATCTACGCTAAGGGTCCCAATTTGACTGCAGGATGCAAGATGCTGGTGTGAATGAGGGTGACGTGGCGCGTTAAGGCAGAGAAGGGAGGCTGGCGAACCTGATGGTGAACTCCAGCAGAGCCTGGGCCCCCCGCGTGTCCAGGTGCTGCAGGCCACACACCCTGGACAGGCTCTCCTTCAGAAAGCGCTGGGCCGACTCCACGCTGGACGCAGGACCACTCAGTTCCGTGCTGCACGTCAGCTTCCGGCCCGGCAGCTGTGATTGCAGCAGACACACGTGGTGTTTTTTGTTTAAAAAATAAAAAAAACGGAACCTTCAGAAGCAAACTACAGCAAATATTGTCCCACCGATATTTACATCTTAAGCGTTTATACACTAAATTTTTTATATCCACTGCTTTTGATGTACTGAACCAGCAAGGTATTGTGGGTAATCTCACCCTGAGCTGTGGCACCAGATGTGAGAGGCTGTCACGCAGGTAGGCGTAGTGTCTGAGGGTATGGTCTGAGAACAGGGCCGTCATGGTGGGGCAGGACTGCGCCGCATTGAACACGAGGACGAGCACCGCTATGTCTGATAGCTTGCATTAAGGGTGGAACGTGCTTAATGTACAGTGGGTCAGATGGGCGCTGAGAAAGGAATTAGGTTCAGGTAATGGGGTGGGGGGGTAAGGATACAGGCTGGGTCGTCCATGTCAGGCTCGGGGGTGTCGAAGTATGGATGCGTGTTCAGCAGCTCAGGGACGATGGGCAGCACCAGGGTTGGGTGTCGGGTCCCCAAGAACTTCAGACACCTGAGCGGGAGGGAAGCAGGGAGCATGTGGCTGACATTTCAGATCTCCCATCTGACCTCATCACTGGCCTGACATCATTACAGCCTCCCCCTCCCCCTCGGCCCGTTAAAGTAACCCTCAACCATAGCTCAAACCCTTTCAGTGCAAAACAACAGAACAAAAAGCTAATTTAACCAACCAATAAGCAACAGGGGAGTTTCACTGGCAAGTTCGATCACCCATTTGATCTGCTGATCTGAAAGCAGGCACGCACATTTCCAAACGTACTGTTAAATGTTACATCTTGTTTTGTTTGCAGTGCTCGGGGAGTTGCTAACTCAGTCTTGTTGTACTGTGTATAATGACAAAGAATCAAATCTTGAGAATGTTCAGTCAAGGGCACTGTATAGTCCTAGTTAAAAGCAGCACTATGTACAGTGTATTTATTTATACATTATTGTCTTTTGTGTCAAACTGGCCATGTTCCGTTTCAGATAAGCACCATTTCATTTCTGCATGTCCTGCAAAGTTTGACGACCTCAGGACATTTCACAGCAACATATCAGTTAGAAATGGTCACTGTTCACTGTTCAGATTTCCAAATGCCTACAAAACCCTGGAGGTCCCGGCCGGTCCGCGCACTCACTTCCAGATGGAGTTCCGGTCGGTGGGGTACTTGGTCAGGTTCTTCAGGAGCTCTAGCAAAGCCAGCTGGATGCACTCCTTGGTGGAGACGTTGGTGCAGCATAGCAGCTCGTGAAGAGCCTCTCTGATGTCCCGTGAGGAGTCCTGTCCGTGACCGATGGAGGCAGTGCATCTGTGATCACGCTCAATCTGATTATTACCCATTAAGTTAACATTTACAAAACACTTATACATAACACCACAGAACCTGCCCTTTTTTTGTGCAATCGCCCCCTGGTGGTATACCTCCAGCACAGCCAGGACCGTGTCCAGCTGGTCTTCCCTGAGGGTTATATGGGTGGAGATCTGTCGCAGGACGTGGATGGACTGCAGGCGCACCTCCTCGATCTCGTCATTGAACATGTCCACCAGGAAGTCCAGGCATTTCTCCGCAAAGCTGGGCGAAGACTGGGCTAGCGCACACAGGGCTTCAACCGCCGCAATGCGGACCTCTATGCAAACGCAAACAGGAGTAGGGTTGAATCCCTGGACGGCCCCCTGCTAGACATCTGTGAAAGGTACTTTGGGAAACTGCCAGCAGGTGTCCGGCAGCCGGACGTTTAATGAGACTCCAGACTAATGCCCGACTCACACCAGACGCGACACGAAAAAATGACAGATTTGCGAACATGACTGATCAAAAACTTTCACACCAAACACGACGTAACATTTTGACAACTGGTTGAGGAAAGTTTGCACTGAAAGACACTGTCACACATGCGATAAGCACTAGCAGCAGTGACGACAAGTTTTTCTTGTTTCTTTTGAGCAAACAAATGACGAGAAAAAGGCAAATATGCCGCATACATCCAGTTACAAAAAGCTTATACTTAATAATGTCTGATTCAGACAGTCAAAAAGGGCTTTAGATGTATCCATCTAATTTCAGTTAAATTACTACAAGGGGCGTTCCAGAAAGCAGGTTAGCGGTATTCCGGGAAAAACAAAATTAATATTAAGAACGACAGCGAAATCATCTATTATCAGTTAATTAACTACAGGAATAAAGAAAACAGTATTATTTTTGATTTTCATTGCATATTGATTGTATACAGATAGGTCTATAAATCAAGAAAATAAAAATATGAATAAATAGCCACGGCCTAAAAAAAAACTGCCAAAAGTAAGCAACCCAAACAGCTGCAAACAGCTTAATGTGCCCCAAGTCATTAGATAAGATAGGCTGGTACGGATTTTTTCGATTTGAAGGTATTCGTTTTGAGAACGTTTCCGTTGTTCGTACCACAAGCCATCAGAACTCTGAACACACACCAATATCTGGACAAATTCATCTAAACCACATATACAAACTACCTCTAAATTGCAATTGCACTTTACTTACTCACGAAGTTTACATCTCTGCATCATTTATTTACTGCCTGTTTGCACCTTACACGCCCTATATGTTGCACCGGGACCATGAGGAAATGTTGTTTCATCACTCTTTGGACATTTATCAAGCTGCTTGATGACAATAAAGTAACCTTGAGGGATAAAATATTAAAGTTAAATATAATTATTATAAGGAGCGGGATATGAACTAGTATTGAATAGTATTGAGCAAGGATATGAACTAGTATTGAATAGTATTGAGCAGGGATATGAACTAGTATTGAATAGTATTGAGCAGGGATATGAACT
>JAODKF010000042.1:2152503-2173760 GCA_026779585.1 Mormyrus proboscirostris | reverse complement strand
ATTGAGCAGGGATATGAACTAGTATTGAATAGTATTGAGCAGGGATATGAACTAGTATTGAATAGTATTGAGCAGGGCTGCCCATAAGTGGGGGGAAAGGGGAAGCTGCCCAGACACAGTATGATCAATCTACCACTAAATCCCCCACCCCCAGGTCCTTAATTATTATTTATCGTCAGGGTTGGACCTGCCCTGAATATCAGTATCTGCAATACTCAAAAAGTTGGATGAAGAAAAAAATCAAAAATAAAAATCAGTGTTATCGCCTATCATTACAGGATTGAGTTGTAAGCCAAATTCCTATTTGAAAAAAGCTGATCATGTGTAAAAACCCACATCCTATTTGTTTTGGTTTTTTTTTTCTTTTTTTTTTTAAATCTGAAAACTGAAGATAAAGCCGTCTCCAAATAAATATTGATAATCACTCGTAAAAAAAGCCTTCACTCAGTAAATGGCGCGTGTATCAGCATGCCTGGCACACGCCACACAAAGACCCTCACCATACATCTCGTCCTCCAGGCCGTGTACGAATGCCCCACACGCCCCCGAGTCCATCAGGTTCACCGCTGTGGTGTCCACTTTCTCCTTGGGGGCGTCGTCTGCCCACTTCCTGCCCGAGGAGAACTCGCCCGAGCTGTATAGCTCCTTGGCTCTCTCGTGGGCTGTCCGCTTCCTCTGTCGGAAGACCAGGGTCATTGCAGACACAGCGATCATCACAACTCCCAGCACCCTTTTTTTTTTTTTCTCTGAAATATTTTACCCTCTAAGAAGGAGACTTACCCTGAGGTCTGACATCAGTTTCTTGTCCAGTGTCTGCTCCAAAAAATGTGGACTCACCTGCTGCATCGAACCCTGTGGGTAACAGGGGTCAAAGGTCACCCCAGTCAGACCGTACGGGTCGCACGAGTCGCACGAATTAGCTCCCCGCCCCAAAACACAGCTCACCAGTATTTTGGCAGCCTGGACCCGGACTACCCATGAGCCATCGCTGACCATGTGACTGATCTTTCCGAACGAGTCGTCTACCAGTCGGATTTCTTCATTGGACGAGGGAATCGGGACGATGCTATGAATAAAAACAGAGGGTTCAAACGGCGAGCCATGTTGAATTGTCCTAATTTTTCAAAGCATAACTGGCATCTGTGGTATCTGGCATAGTGTGGCGTGAGCTACCTCTCAGGGTAGAGCTGGCTTAGCACCCAAACCATCTGCACGGCCACAGAGCGGACCTGCTCATAGTCATCGGAGAGCAGCTTGCAGGCCTGGAGGACGAGGGCGGCACATCACAGCCATGTGAAACCAGAACCCGTAATCCGGCTAGCCCACTCTCATGCTACAGCTTCCTGAATCATTAAATGTTTTCCTTTCTCCTCTGGGCAAAAGCAAACTGCACAGGCCAAGAATAAACTGTGGAACGACCGGTGCCATTTCTCCTTACCTGGCTGTACACGGTCTGCTGTAATTTCATCCCTCTCTCATGCAGCTGCAGCTGAAAGCACAGCAGTGTCACAGGCACAGAGATATAAAGTCCAGAGTGGCAGGAAATCACACACTGTGGCCTCAGCTCTCACTCCCACAGTAACGCTAACGCTACCACACACCATAGGACAGACAACGGCGCACTCTGTGATTCTATAACTCTTCCTAGCATCACCCCCGTTTACTGATATTCACAATTTACTCCATCCCATGCTGCTTCAGACTGTAGATAGTCTAGTACAAAAAATAAAAGTATGCATACATGTAAACTGTTTTGCGTGTTTCATGCTATATCTGGGCACACCCACAAAGACAACAACTTCTATTGTATGTTTAACATAGTTGGCCAAAGAAAATCTTTCTGATTCTGATATATGGTTACAATGAGAGCATGGCCGAACACCCTGGAGCTGTAGCTGAAGCACTGCCCCCCCCCAAAAGGTGTGTGGGAGGAGGGGCTGGTCATACCATGGCTTTGATAGCTGCGGTGCGAACCCTGGGGTCCTGGTCCCCGAAGTAGTCACTGATGATGCCCTGCACGTCCCTGGAGGCCCCGCCCACTGCCCCACCCCCCACTCCACCCTCACTTTCCCTAGCTGGGGGCTTGTCCACCGGACCCAGGCATCCCAGCAACTGAAGGCACTTGTTCCTCACTCCGAAGTATGTGTCAGCCAGATTCTGGAGAGACAGACGTTACAGGATGTAAAGTCAGGACGACTGCCAGCTGAGGGAGGCAGGGGTTCAAGGGGGTGACACTGTGCCTCAGGCTCACCTTGCACGCCACGTCGATCAGTCTGAGTCTGACGCTGACGCCTTCGGGGAGCTGGGTCCCGATGACCAGCAGTGTGTCCAGCAGCTGTGCCAGCACCTGGTGGGATTCTGGGAAAAGTAGTCGAAGGAGAAAGGTTACCAAAAAAGGAAGAGAGTCAGCTGACACTCCAGCTCAGCGAATGACTACGAGAGGGGCTTACTTTCACTGTTAAGCGTGTTAATGACGTCATCGATGATGCAGTCGGAGGAGAAGCCCTGCGTTTTAGACAGCAGGCCGAGCAGGGAGGCAATCTTCAGCCTGACGGAGCTGTCCGTCTCCTAAAAGCCAGGGAAGCACCACTTAGCTCCAAAATCAAGACCACAAGGTTTAAAGGGAAACATTGCACTGAAAATTGTCGTGTTTGCATCACAGAGAGGTTCCTTCCAGATTATCATCAGGAAAGATGAATTCTGAGGTTCATCTCTGCAGGACACACAACACATTGACTCGGGAATCTAACATGGGTTCTAAACACACAACCCGGTGGGTCTAAGACACCCCCCCCATGCCATCACCTTGTAGTAATGCTCCAGCAGGATGCGCACCACGCCCTCCACACTGTCTGCCTCCACGGGCTTGCGGGCGAACTGCAGCAGGTACTGTAGGGCGTCGGTGGGAGAGCTGGCCTTGCACAGGTCGATGTGCAGGGCCGCCGATTTGCTGGGCTTGCTGAGGCGGAGCTTCTTGGCGGGGGCTTCTTCATGGGAGTGCTGCTGTGAACGCAGTCTCAGTCAAAACCCAACACAAGCAGAGGATGGACCCAAGTCATTACGTGGTCATGAAATGCATGAAAAGAGGGCATTACAAATGTATTAATTAATACAGCGTTCAGGACGTTTTATTTTCATTTGTGTTCCACTGTCCTTATATTTAATGGCGAAGCTTTCCCAGTTATTTGCAGAATGTACTAGTTAGAATTACATTGAATTATATTAAATTTGTATTTGGGCTGAAAATGTTACTCGTTTTCTGACAATTGACAATATTTTCACCGTTCGTTAACTAGCACATCATCACAAAATAATACCTCAAAACAGCATATTCACAGTAGCAAAACTTCGGCACAAAGCAGTAATACCGAAGAGTCCGAACTAAAAGCGAAGACCTTCGAGAGTTACAAAAGCCCCGGGTTTTCCTGCCGATTCCGTCCGCCAAGGAGAGACCGACAGCGTCCTCAGCCTGACATGACCATCGATAAGCTTCTCAATCACTCACTCTGAAATGAGTGGAATATTCCGCTTCTCAAATATTAACCCCACATACAAGCCCATGTCTCATCCTACTCGACAGTGAGTTACCTGAACAACTTTTGAGAATTCCTCGTACACCCGCTTTTTTAAATGTGCTGCCATTGCACCGACCGCTTGAGTAGCTTAGCTAAGCTACGCTATATACAGACGGGCCTCGAATGCCGCTTAAGTGTCGTTTTCAGCGGTCCGCACGGTTTGTCCTTCCTCGTTTGCCGTAGTTACACAGATAGGCATTTCAAGGAAAAGATATTGTTACTCATTGTTTGTACATGAATAACGAAGGAGAAAAAATGTGTTTTGATTATGAGGTCATTGCAGAGAGCCATTTAGTATTTATTTATGAAAGTGAATTGGTCTTCACCTTACAATTCCACCTAAAAAGGAGAATGTGGGAATCCCGGAAAATTCCATAAGCATCAACTATAAATCATGAGGCATAGGTTTAATTTACCTTTATTTGATGTGGAGCCATTATTTACAATTTGATATACTACATGCCTTATTACAATAATTCGGACAACTGGCTCACTGATATGCAGCTATACCAATATACTTTCTGATGGAAGTAGGTACACCATATTTGCCAGCACAAGGTTTCCAAATGAGCAGCTGACACAAATCTATGACTATAAATGTATGTATGGAATGAAATGTCTTTCTCTTATATTAAATTCTAAAAGACACAAGGCAAAATGATCCTTGTGGAATGTCCTTGTACCACAAAGCAACACTGTGTTTCACTGTAAAGATTTTAAGAAGATTATAAGACTTTAGATTTGAATCTTATGGTTACAGCTTGATTGGCTTTAAATGATCAGGTCACTTCCATGACCAGAATCCGGCATCCACAAAATTTCAGGGGAAGTTAACTAGTTACCACCATGTGAAAATTAATTTGTGGAAAAAGTCATAACTCTTAAAAACGAACCCCTTCTCCGCACTGTGGGGCTTAAAACTAATCTTGTAGCCTTTGGCCTCAATGTCCTTTTTGATACAGTCCAGAAGGTCTCCGACAGTGGGTGACGCCTTCCATGGCCCAAATCTCACCACCGACTCCTTGTTGGCATCCAAGTCGTTGATGGCGTTGTTGTACCTGGTCACGTCCTCCTCCGTCCTCAGAATGCAGACGATGACGTCAGAGTGGCGGGATGCCATGGCCTCAGCACGGGCGATCCTGATGATCACTTCCAGGTTCTCCTTGTAGTTAGGTACCCTGGCAAGGAACTGCTGCCTGGCCACCATCTCCCCAAAAAGTGGGGCCGACTCCTCCATCTGCTTGACCAGGGGCTTCAAGTCATAGAAGAGTGCCTCCCTGTACACCTCCCACACATTTTCCGAGGGCAGTGTCTCTGAGCGCAGGAACTCTAGAATCTGCCCGAAGTGTGTGCCATCCCTGTCGATGAAGTGCCGTCCCTCGGCGTCTGTGCGCAGCTTGGGTGAGCCGCTGAACATGTCTGCCAGCTTGGAGCCGGGACACTGCCGGAGAGTGCTCAGTAACGTGCTGTACAGGTTCCCGCCGACGTTCAACTGCACGATCGGCGAATGCTGTGAATCAGAAGCAGCAGAGAGCGCTCAGCTGGAGCTTGTGGCAAAGATCAAAGAGAATCGTACCACATATGAAGCAGACTGTCAAATACACAACTAATAAATGATCTCTGTACCTTTAAGCAGATGCTTAATTATCCATTCTGTCAGATGTTGTTAGCATAATACATAATACAAGATGTAATTTGACTTAAATATTCCACTTAAGACCTAATGAAATAATGTCAAAAGAAGGTCTTTTTTCAACTTTCTAAGAAATATATAGTGGAGTTAAAATATGTATTATAAATATGCCTAATTTTTATATTGTTCTAGTTACATGTTATCTTTTGTCGTATTATCAACACTAATAATACGTTTAATGTTCATAGAGCACAGAGCAGTGTTAGAAAATTTAACCCTGACGTTGTCGCATCAAGTATTAAAATGCGCAAATAGTTTCACGGAATTTTAGGGTTTTCCTGGGCTTTTTGTCGATGTCTACTGTCCATTGTATTCGGATCACAGGCTTAATTTACCGGTAAGAATACCGATTGCAGTGCATACTTGAGACTCCAGGAGACGCGGAGGGACCTGGCTTTGGGAGGGGAACCTCCAACCCGGACCGCGACCAAGCTTCATACATGAACTCACGGGCGTCGTTAGGTCCGATCACTCGGGGCTATAACCCTGAGTATTTTATCTTCTTTTGAAAAATAAAGTAATGCACCAGATAAACTCGACTTAGCCCCCTAGTCTTTTCAATAGCTATAAACTCCCCTGCAAGTACTTATTTTCAAAATCGCAAAATTATCAGTATTCTATCTTAAAAAAAACCGTGCCGCACGCGCTTTTCAGGGGGTGCAGATTCGCTATCCTCTTAGCCCCAAACTATGGAAACCAAAGTTCCGTACATAAGATCACAGACGTGTCTATTTCACAAAACGAGAGCAGCGAAATCTTACCAGCTGAACGCTGGGAGCGGACTGTTTTCCGGCGGACTTGTAATCAGGAAGACTCATTTTTCTACTTTTCGACCAGAATACTTATTTGTCCGTTCAGTGTACTTGTCGCAGGGAAGACAGGTGCATTGGTTTGCCGGGTGTGGTCACCAGCGAAAGCCACTCCTACGCTTGAGATAACATTTAAGTTTCAGCGAGAGCGTGACTTGAGCGGTGTGTGTAGTAGGGTGTTGTGGAACATTTATCTTCTGCCCATAAATTAACATGCTGGGCGGCACTGAACTGCCACAGCACACTTTACAATAAAAAACAATGATTAAATCGGAAACATTAAAATACTGCAAATTCAATTCAGCAATTTAGTAAAATGATTTCTGCCGACACATTTGCAAAAAATAAACAGGAATAGGAGTGGACCTGAATACAGCAAGACTAAATACTAGTGGGTGTATTCTCACCTTTTACATCAACACAACTTTCTTACCTCACTTGGACAAAAGTTGTGAAGGGCTGACAAGTAAAATACTTAATTCTGTTAAAGTAGAGTCAGAAAAAATACCAGTTTGTACCTGCCCTTGTCACTGGGATTGTGCCCTCAAAAGGTCTGGGAATTGTACCCTCAAGGATCTGCCAATTGTACCCTAAGGTACAGAAATGAAGTCTGAGGAACATCCTCAATGTACAAAATTCAATAATATACTGACAAAAGAATGTTGGAAAAAAATGTTAGAATCCATTTGTATCTTAAAAGGTACAATTACTCAACTTTGGGGTACAATTGGCAGACCCTCGAGGGAACAGCCCCAATGACAAGCAAGGGTACAAATTGGTATTTTTACTCGAGTGCAGAAACCGGTCACTCAAAATATTCTACCAAACCAATCTGAATAAAACTTCAGTTGGGGAACACAGTGAAGGGTCACGGTTCACTTGACAGAAGAAGCCATAGAAGCGGCGGCAGCAAACCGCCATCAGCTGATTCAGGGTTACATCTGCAACAGGATGTGACCAAAAACGGTGGGAGACCTATATTTTATAATCGGTCCCAATCAGCTGAAATGAGCTCAAAGCAAACTGCGAAATTCACGATGACCATCTGAAAACATTCGACACCAACACAGCAGTCATGGTTTTTATGAGTTTTATTGTACAGAAAAAGCGTTTCCATCTTTTAGGGACAGCAAACACCTGCAAAACAAAGTTTAAGACGCTTTAGAAATACGCCGGTTAAGGCACCAATCAGAACAGAAGCAAAGCTGCGCCTATGAATAACTGTTTACACGCAGTGCTCATGTCAGCGAGCACCGAGACCCTTCTCAGACAAATGCCTCAATGTCATCAAGCATAGGCGACCAGGGACCAGGACCTGAACAGACACACAGAACGTGTCCCTGAAACAGAATCCTGGGCCCAGTTCCGTCCATTTCTGACTCGTCATCGTATCCTCAGCGAAGGGAAGTTTAAGTGACAATCAGCCCATCCAGGTAACCATCCTGGCACAGCACTCCTCTGCCCCCCCCTTACCCTTAAGCGGTTGGTACTGGGCCTCCTTGTGGCATGACTGGGACCTCCGGCTTGGCCCCCTTCTGCTCTGACATGGGGGTAGTGGGGAGAACCTCGTCCTTGGGCTCCACAATGCTCACATGGTCGGGGAGGGGCTTCTTGGGGCCGATCTTGCCGCTGGGGTCCCAAGGCAGCATGATCTTCACCTTGATGCCCAGCACACCT
Organism: Mormyrus proboscirostris; assembly: GCA_026779585.1. Classification (NCBI taxonomy): domain Eukaryota; kingdom Metazoa; phylum Chordata; class Actinopteri; order Osteoglossiformes; family Mormyridae; genus Mormyrus; species Mormyrus proboscirostris. The sequence goes on along the minus strand of JAODKF010000042.1, from coordinate 2,166,006 downwards.
GGAGAGAAGCACCAGCTTGGTCAGACCGACTACAGTTTCACTCTGATGTCATCACCCAGAATGCACTGCAGGCCTTCTCAGACAAATGCCTCAATGTCTTCAAGCGATGAGGAGGCCGTGCCCCTGAGGCCTGGACACAGGGATACAGAACGTAGGCCTGAGCAGCACCCCGGGGACACGGCGCGTCCTCTTCCGACTCGTCATCGCATCTTCATAGAAGGCCAGAGCTGCTGCGACCAGGCGCCCGGGCACTCACCCTGCCGGAGCAGGACATGGCGGACGGCCGTGTCCACGTAATAGTTCACGGGGTCTCCACTGTGGATCATCAGCCCGTCGACAAACTTCATGGACTTGGCCCTCTGGCCCCTGAGCTTGCCAGACACAACCACCTCACAGCCCTTGGCCCCACTCTCCATGATGAAGCGGAGGACGCCGTAGCAGGCCCTGAAACAGAGCTTTATAATTCTCAGCTGCCAAAATGTTCGTTTATACATATCTACATTCGTGCATTAGCTTTAAGCTATGGGCACTAATACTACTAAATTTCCCTCTTTAACAGAAGGAGCTCAGAGAAAATGACCCATGAAGCCCATGAGACACTGTACAAAAGATCCAGACTCATAGCTGATTAACAAACATGCTCATCGCTACCCAAAATTCCTCTCATGGAAACTACAATTCACTGGAACACTCACTACTGGAGTCTTAAACTGGCAACCAGACGATCACCAGCCAAGCACCTTCACACAACCCTCTGGCCCTGGAACCACAGGGCTGCTCTTCAGGCTAAAGGCAGAACACACTCACCGGCGCACAGCCAGCCCCCCCAACAGCTTGTAGCGCAGAGACTCGGCCTGGGCGATGGCACACAGCCCCCTGGTGGCCACCTTCTCCGCATACAGCTGGAGAGAAGACGGCAGGAGTGTCGCAGAAGGTTAGGCACATTGCAGCAGGTGGGTCTGAACGGCAGGAGACCTCACCATATACTTAACTGGGTTCAAAGGAACCCAAAGCTGAAAATCTGATCTTCACTCAGTTACAGGTAAACGCAGAGACCAAATTTACTGCCAACAACAATTTGTTAAGCGAGATATTCTGAGGTCTGGGTGTCTATTGGTAATTAGTGCATTATATTGATAAAGGCTGCATCATAGCTATTAATCAATTATACCAGCCGACAAGCATAAACAGGACCGTTACCAACCTCAACGCTGTTCTCAGGGAAGCCAAATCTCTTCTGGACGACAGCGGTCAGCTCTCGGATGCGACGCCCCTTTTCACCCAGGACATTCTGGGTCCTGAAGTATCAGCACGTCCACAGAGCGCCAGTCACAAGATGAACAGTCATCTCAGGCCATGAAGCATAGTATCATTTAAACTGGTATATTTACTACCACACCAGGACAGATCTCCTGGGACCTGTGATTAACCACTACTACACTCTATGCATCTTTTAAAGAAATATTTCTTTAATTAAAAGGATCTTAGGAGACGTGATGGCAGGTCCCCACCTTGTGGCTAGGATGATGATCTCTGTCCTGGTGGGGGTAACCCGCACTTCTACGCCGGAGTAGCCGTCCTCGGCCAGTTCCCGGGTCAGGAACTCGTTCAGCTCGGCTTTAAAGATGCCGTCGGACACGAACTGCGGAAGAAACGTGGTTAATGTAAGGGTGTCGTCCGACCCCATTTTTGTTTAAAGCCTACAAGCATAACGTCATCCATTACCGAAATAATTGAAGGTTATAAAAACACGTGTATGAAGAACAGTGCTACTCCTCCATTACAGTACGGCTAATGCCGGGTCTGTTTCTCCGGCCCAGTTAGACATCTACGAGGACAGAAACTCATATCATACGCATATAAGTACTGCTGGTAAGGTTAATTACCTATTTAAATTTACCGCATCAAACTAGCCAAGCTGAATGACGCGTAGTTTAAATCCAAACCAAAAAAAACTGACTTGCAGGAAGCCAAACCCCTGCCATGTTTGCGATGGCAGCAAGACGCCGCCGCTCCAATCCAAAGTAATCCTCTCTCTGTGTATGTCAGAGGGGACATGAAAACACTCTTGGGGACCCACAAGACTGCTTGTGACAAGAACGCACTTCGATCGGATACCATTTGCAGTTCTTTAGAGAATTTAGAGTAAACTAAATATACGCTAACCTTTCTCTTCTTCGAGATCTGCACCGCCATCTTTCTTCGTGCCGGAGAAAGGAAAGGGCCGCTGCTTCCGGCGGAAGTAGTTTTATACCCATCGTGACCCGCGAGGCGGAATCCCTTTGCTTAATGGTAGTTGTAGTTATTCAACGCGCGTCGCAATTCATTCATCCATCTTCTGATGCACCGTGGAGGGGTGTAATTAAACTATCGTTCCCGAAAGTACATACATCATATTACCGTCAATACCCCAGGGTAATTCTTTAAGCTCGGTACTTGTGTATAGAGTATATACCCAATGAATTTTAACCTGTGTTTTTTGACAGTGAAAATACTTTTTTTATTACTACAGTTATTTGTTTAGCATTACGTCAGAGTTGTCAACTTTGGTCAGCTGGCTGGCGTGAGATTTTTAATTTGAGACAAGTCTGCACATGCAATTACGTGTATGTTATAGTTTTATTATCTTGTACATAGTCTATAGGGTTTGCAAACTATCCCAACGCACCTGACTGGCTGATTTTGGGTTTATTCAAATTGATTTGCCGTAAGATTTTTTGCGTGACAGTCTGAAAGCGTGAGTGTCACGCCAGATGCGTGAGAGTTGGCAGCACTGGTACCTGTATTTTTGTGCATTTCTACAGAATAATGACACCACGTTTAAATCTTTAGAGTTTAGAATTTTTTAACTACTACCCCGTTAAAGGCGCTGTTTTAGATTGACACAAAATTTAGTTTGTGATGATGATCAATCAAATGTGTATGGTAGTTATAAACAGTACATCGTGGAGCAAGGTAGGCCACATAATTTAACTGGATGCATAAATTTATAACATTATAAGTTTATTTTGATAAAATATTAGATAACCAAGCAGATATGTTATTACAAAGCTGCCAGATTAGTAGAAAAAGTAGAAAACACATGCAAAATGTTTATTGTCTGCAAAAAAGAATATTTAGGTACATAACTTTCTATTTCAATATGATTAATATTTCGTTTACCCGAAGCAGTAATAACTTTTCACCATTATTAAAGTTAGCAAAAAAGCAAATAATTCAAACGCACAATATTACATATGAATTATTAATTAGATAGACTAGTCTAAAGTTATCTACAAGCTTTATGTATCATACAAAAGTTAATGCAGAGTCACACAAAATGGCTGGGAAACCATGTCACGAGTTTTCCTTCGTGATCATTACTGTCGCTGTGGGGAGGTCATGTGGAGGTCACAGCTGCAGAACCAGGATCCACGAATGTTATAGTGTGTGCTGTGAGTGGTTCCCAGACTCGGGCTTCTTCATATGGACATTGGGTCGCCTGACCGAGATCTCTGAGGCGCCTCCTAATGATGTCACTGCTATCCGGCATGTCAGAAATAGCATAAATGCCCACAGAGCCATCCTGGAATCCCACATAGACACATAGCTCCTCTGAGAGCCTCAGGGTGGAGGGGAATGAACCAAGGCGAAGCCTCCCCACCTTCTTTCCATTGGATATGTCAGCCACAAAGAGTGTTGGCTTAGAATGGAGGTCGCAGACACACTCATTGGGTTCAGGCGCACAAATGTAAGCAATGTAGCGTCCAGCAACATCCATGCTAAGCAGCATGAGTGAGGTCTCAGCCTCTAACAAACACAGTCTCCCATTCTGGGTGTCCAGGATGTTAATGGTTATCCCAGTAGTGGACAGAACAACATACTTTCCATCTGAGGAGAACTGAAATAAGTCTGGCTGGGCCAGAAGAGTGTGAGGTACCTGAACATGCTGGAAGATGGTTTCTTCTGTGACCTTCCAAGTAAACAGGTAGCCAGAACTGCTAAGCACCAGCACATAGTCAGGATAGTGCAGCAGAGGTTGGAAGGCTACTACAGCTAACTTGCTGGAGCAGGAGAACTTTTTGTTGGTACAGCCAGACCACAGGCTGATGGCCACGAGGTCGTGCTTGTGAAGGCCCAGGAGAAAGGTGCTCTCGGCCGAGATGGCGGCGTTTCTCAGGTGTAGGTGAATGCTGCATACAACGTGGCCGCTGTTCAGCTTCCAAACCCGAGAGAGGCCTCTCTGGCACAGTGACACCGCAAAGTTGCTGTTGGGTGTGACGAGCAGATTGGAAATGGGATTGCTGCTGCGTATGCGATGGAGATTCTGCCCCGTGTCTGTCCGCCAGACATAGATCTCCACTGCGGATGCAGAGACAAGATGCTCGCAGTCTGGTGAGACGGCAAACGTCTTTACACGTCCCGCATGCTCGAAGCATGCGCCAGCTCTCCCGCTTAGTACGTCCCACCTCCACACCAGCTCAGTGCCATCTGCAGTGTAAAAGTGACCTCCAGTTGGTTCCAAGTGGATCTTTTTCACCTTTATACCAGTTCTGGAGATTGCAGAGGCCCGCCAGATCAAGTCCAAGCCCCAAGCAGTGAGTACTCCATTAGCAGTAATGGCTAAAAGGGTTGACTCCTGTTTGAGGAACCTAGTCACTTGGGTGTCACCAACATCTAGACTCAGAACGCATTGACCAGTGGTCGTCTTCCACACCAGTAGGAATGGACAATCCTCCAGGGAAGCTATGATAAGATGCCCCCCTTTGACTAGTGTGGCTCGAGTGAAAGTCTTGCCTGCAGGTACGCTAAACCGCTCTTCCATCGTCCAGTCACTAGTGTCCCACAGCCAGACTTGGTGTTTCTTACAAATGACTAAGGCTCTGTTTCCTTGTGAGTGTTCGGTATTTAAGACGACGTCTCGGTCCTCAGTAAAACAGCAAGATTTCTTAAGCCTGGGATCAGATATGGTTTTCATATCCCATACAAAAACACTCCCAAAACTGTCCACACACACAAGTTCATTCTCATTATGAAAGTGAATAGAAATAACAGAGCCTCCCTCTGGATTGAAGCATGTGGAAAGTTGATGTTTATTTTGAACATCAAACAGCAAGACCTTGCCTTCATCCTGTCCACATAGGATGAAACGGCCGTCAGGGGAACATGACATGCAGGTCACTCTGGATTTGCAGCAGAGTGGGGGGAGCCCTGCTCCGGTGTTTACATCGAACATACTAACATGACTAGTGTCTTTGTACCACACAAACATCATACTGTCCAACACAAAGAAGCCTTCAGCTTGGAGTCTAGCGCCGTGGCCCGTGAGTGAGTCAGGAAGGCTGCTCTCAGAGTTTACTTCACAAATGCATGAGGGACCAGGAAAGTGACACAAGAAGAGCCTCCCGCATTGCGTTGACAGCAGCAGAAAATCCTGTGCACTTTTGCCACCTGAAAATTCCAAGTTTGATAAGTGAATGTGCTGAAAGCCTCCTGGGATTTGCTCATTCCAAGCCCAAAGGGACCCATTCTGGAGAATTATCAGTAATGTGTTGCACTGACCGTCTAACACCTGCACGACGGGGGAAGGGTCCACATCCGACAGCATCCAGCGCATTGAGGGCACTGTGGTGATGGAGCAATGAACCACGGACAAGCTATTGTTTTTCCTGCCTTCCTCAAAGACCTGTTTTATGTAGCTTTCAAGACTAGGTACAACATCAAGGAATGGGAGAAGCTTAGCCTGGATCACCATAGGCAACTCTTCAGGGCAGTCTTGGAGCAGGCAGGCTGAGTCTTTAAAGATGCTGGCAAGAAGTCGAAGCTCTTGGTGGAAGACAAGTAAGGAAGCATCTTGTAGCTCTGAGACTAATTCTTCCAGCCGACCTGCCTTCAGCATCGCCTCGTGGAACCCAAAAGATGTCACAGTCCTTCCGAACTCCTCCAACTTCCCGCCTGCTTTCATTTGGAAGAGGAGCTCCAGAATCTTCCTCAAGTTTACTTGCACAAAGCTTGATAAGGGAGACTCAATGAGCCAAGGCTGGCCGGGGTGTTGCCTGTCAATGTAAACTTTCTCTGGTATTATTTGAGGAGCAGGCTGGGAGTTTGACTGCTTGATGGTATCCCTGCTGACAATTAGTGACTTAGCTCTACCATACGCCCAGCGTCCACTGAAGTAGTCTGCTAATGCAGTGTGGACTTCTTGGGTTATTTCATCTGAACTCATGTAGAGCTTGTTCACGACTAGTGGGAAATGTCTGCTAGCCCAGAAGAGCACCTTGCATCCAGCCACATACCTCCGCAGGAGAAACCCCCTCAGGTCAATGAGCAGGCCCTCTACTGCAGTCTCTGGGACCCTGAATTTATATGGTGGGGTTTCTCCACAAGGCAGATATTTTGAAAGCACTCTGTTGTCTGCAGATAGGACATCAGTTAACTCAGCCTCTGTGAGGCCCAGCCTGGATACTGTGAGATAGCACATCGCTCTGGAGACTAACTCTTTCCCATGTTTCTTTTCAAGCCAGCCTAGGAATATACCAATGTTGTTGTGGACTCCTGTGGTTATGGAATGCTCAGTGACCTCTGTCTCGGATCCCCACTCACACACTTGCCTGTGGAGTAATTTAACATACATCATGAGAGGACAGTCTTCCAGGGCTTGACCCACATATACCTGCTGTCCTGATGTGATCCTCCTGTTGCAGGTGAACAGAAGGTCTGTGAGCATCTGGGTGAGTTTCCTCTTCTGTTTCAGGCCCAGCTCCAAGAACAGAGAAGATTTTGAGTACAGAGCCATAAGGGTCTGAAGGGTTGCTGACTTCTTAGGTGTTGTGGAAATGAGGAGTTTGACGTTGGGAAGTAAAGACTGTGGAAGCCATGTGAGATTGCAGGACCAGTCTTCCTCATGACCCATTTGGTCCAGCCCATCAAGGATGAGGACTAGAGGACGTTTTGATGTGGAAATCTGAATCAGGAGGTCAGTAAAGTATTCAACCAGTTGACTGAGTGACTGGAATGCTTGGAGGTGTGGCTGATCTAGGCATCCTGCTGTGATTTGGTGACACACACTGATGAGTAGCTCTTTCAGAGTGCTGCGGTCGCCCCTCACAAAGTAAACCACCACCAAAGGCTGTTTTCCGTCCATCCAAGTTTTCACCTGCAAAGACACAAATCTGGTTGAAAATGGTGTTTAACTACTGAATAGTATACTGTAGGGCTGCTACTAACTATTTTTCTATAATCTAGTAACTATTTTACCGATTGGTCGATTAATCTAATTGAACATTTACTTGACATTATTTTCACCCACAATTTGAAAAGCAGATTAGTAATATGCCTGTAATATTTATTAGATGTGTATGTTGTGTGATGCACAGAAGTTAGTAATATGTTTTAATTCATCGTATCCTTATGCTTATTAAATTCGGTTAGTGGAAAATGCCACATGCTACTGTTTTGGTAAATCATGGAAGCGATAAGTAGTGAAGTCGTAGTGAAGAAAGGGACAGATCAGCAGCCACAACATCTTTTAAAAGAGGAGATACTAATCTAGGTAAAAAGATGTTGGTGTGGCGGGATTTTTTGCAGATTAGAGTCCGACACATTTTTCTGTAAAAATGTTACAGCTTACAATAACAATGCTCCTCCCATCAAGCCCAATGTGCACGAAGACACACACCGGGACCATCAATCAATGTGAAATAAGCCCAGATTTTAGCCTAAACATTTGTACAAAAACTTATTCAATAGAAATTCTAAGGTAGCAGGCATACAGTTTTATAGCTTTTCATTATGCTGCATTTTCAGCGTCAGCGTCATCGTCACTGTGACAGCCCAGTACCGTACAATCTGTGGATGTTCTAGAAGAACTCGAAAAAACAACCGACAAAACATGCATGCAGTCTAACATCTATGAAATTTATATCATCTGAAATTATCAAGAAACTAGTGGAAATAGTGATTGACTTACTTGTGTGGCACAGTGAGCCAGAAGCACGGTTTTACCCGCGCAAGGTTGCCCGCTGAGGATGAGCGGATACTTCGTATCGCTCTGCTCTAGATATGATTTTACATCTTGGACCTCTGGACATTCCACCGTGTACAGACGAGAGTAGACGCTGCAGAGGTCCCACTGCTGGAGGAGGTCCTGGAAGAGGGGGTCGTTGACGTGTGCCTGGTCCCTGACGAGAGTGCGGTTGATGGTGTCCCGCAGGTCAGTGTGGAGCTGTTGGCACAGGACCTCGATATACCGCTTCCTGGCCTCCGTGTCCTCCTCGTCGGGGCTGGATGTGTAGATGAGGATCTGCCGGGGGGCAGCCAGGCTTGGCAGTAACTGCTCCCGAAGATAGATCAAGGGGTTGTTGAGAGAGGCCTGCTCCGGGGGGGCTGACACCAAGCCCGGCTTAGCTTCTCCGGTTGCCTCTCCGTGGTCGTTCATGTCGGCGATCTTGTGGACATAACAGAAGCACCTCTCGACATCTTCAAGGGGACGGTCCTCAAGTGCAAATCTAAGTTCGCTCTCTAGAGCTTGGGGGGGAGGGGGTGTTAAAAACCGTTAATGGACACCATCCAAGCTCTACTGGATGACTGACAGGAATACACACTGATTCTCGGCACATACTAATTTAGCATGAGAGACAAGCAAAGAGATGAGTCTACGTTAATCATCAGTAGCCATGAGGGAGCAGAACGGTGATGGGCTTCCCCTCACCTGAGGTGAAGTACTTCCGTGCCTTTTCAGAGGTCAGAATCCCTTCCTGAACGCATCGTGTCACAACGGTCTGAAGGATCGTCCTGACATCCTCATAGGCCGCCTCTCTCTCCTCACGTTCTTCTCCTGCCTGAGGAATGTCGCACATGAACTGAGCTGAAGAGCTGCCTGCTGAGATGCTGCCACTGTGGAGATACTTTGGTGTCTTTAAGGTGATGCTGATATGTAAGCCTACCTGTAAGAAGAAGGAGGCGGGGATGGCGTTGTCATCCCTGCGGTACCAGCGCTCTAGAGTTTTTGTGCTCAGCGCCATCTGCTGGCAGGTCCATAGCACTGCCTGAAACTCTGAGACCTCTATCTGCGTGGGTAGGCATGCACTGCCATACTGCTGCCCCAGCAGGGCCTGCTCCCCCGCCCCCAAAGAAAGAGAAACATGTTACTTGGTTTTGATAATGTTGCTTGTGTACCTTGAATTCAAATTTATTATCGAATACATGATACTTTGAGAACATGGAAATGGAATCACCACAAAGAAGGGGCCAGCAGATGAGACTCGGCACTCCTCCAGAAACTGCTGTCGGGCCCTGGGCCCTAGAGGCCCTTGGCATCCAGGGCTTTCGTGAGGGTCGATCACCTGGGGGGGGGTCATGTCAATTTCAGTAGGTATGTCAGCCCTCCATATCCATGGAATCTGAATACTGATTCAACCAAATGTGGATTGAAAATATTTGAAAAAACACATTCCAAAGTTCCAAAAAGCAAAGCTTCAACTTGCCACGAGCCAAGCAAATAACCCATGCAAATAAAGTGCTGTGTAGTTTTGGTTATTTGTGTGTATGTGTGTGAGTGAGAGAGAGAATAAATTTACATTTTCTATATATACTAAGCATGTCATCATTTCTTAATACAATAAAACAACTATTCACATTGTATTAGGTATTATCAGTAGTCTTAAGATGATTTGAAGTGTATTGGAGGTTATATGCAAGCATTACAGCATTTTTTAGAAGGGAGCATCTGTAGGTTTTGTTGTCCACGGCCTGGAACCAACCTCCTGTGGATATAGAGGGCTGACTGTATAATATAAACCACATCGGCGTTGTTTGGATCCTAGTGCTCTGCTGGAAGGGAAATTTGATTTGCTTTGTGCTATTTCTGTATTTATTGTGTTACTGCAAGCACCTTAATTTGTATTTGTGATTTATTGGTGTTTACTGGGGCTGGAAGGAAATGCAGAATAAGAATTCCGTTGCATGGTGTAACCAGCTGTTTACTGTGCATTTGACAATAATCTCTCGCGAATCTTTGTCTGATTATGAACAAGTCACTGTGGACACCATCATCAAGCCTTTAATCTCAGCGGGGACCAGAACGATGGTTATGAGAAACGCATTTATCTTTTTGGAAGCGTATCATGTAAGTGTGTGGTTATCTCTTTGCTATGGTAGGATAGGGTGTCGTCCTGAAAAAATAAACAGTGCAGTCATGTGACCGTTGTTCGGGATGTCTCTCTGACTGTGCACATGGCCGATCTGCCAGACCTTCCAGGCAAACACTTTTCTTAATTTTTTTGTGAACTGAAACATAAATTATGCATGTTGCAGCAACAAAGGGAGCATTCAAGGCACATCATCCACAGCAGGCAAATGTTTTCCCCAAGCCTTTGGGTTGGATATGAGGGCAAATTCGTTGCAGCGAGTCCCACCCGCCCCTAAACCGCATACACGGCTTTTAACTTTCCCAGTGGAGGGGTAAGACCCCCTCGCTGGTGCTGAGGGCTGTGTGTGTGTGTGGGGTCTTACCCTGAAGTCCACCCGGTGGGCACGGAGGCAGTGGTCCCTTAGTCTCGGGAAGACAGACTCCCGCAGGACTTTTCTCTCCAGCTCTGAATCTGAACACACACCCTGGTTACCTTCAGGTGGACCCTCACACACATTCACATTAGCATTAGCTATAGCGCTACCACAAAGTTGGGAGCCTCACACTGTCCACTTTGAAACACCCTTCTTTTAGGAAAAGTCCGCTGTTTTCAGTGTACTAGTAATGCAATGGGAGCTTAAAGCCGCTCCTCTCACCCTGAACACGTTTCTGCCGCCGTAGCGCCCCCTCCCCACCCGCAGACATGGACGCACCTACCTTCTGGGTTTGTGCACAGATATATTTTGACACAGGACTTCTGGGAAATTCTTGCAGCGTTTTCCATCGAGGCAACAAAAGGCAGCGCAAGTAGAAATCCTGTCAGAGACAGAAGTGTGCGATGAAGTCGCCGACAGGGCTGGACACGCTGCTGCTCTTGGCATCCTGACAGGAAGATATCAAGGTCCAGAACGCCCAACGCGGGCTGCGGCTCCTCCCACTACGTGACAGAAGACTAGGAAACCCATGCAGCCCCGACAGCTCAGCTCTGTCTGTTAAATGATAGGTCAGTTTTCAGGTTCATTAATTACCCCACTCAAAATGATCTGCCCCCCCCACCCCCAAATCTCTGGAGCCACATGCAAATGTGGGGTTTGAGTGGCGGTAAATGCTGCCGCTGACATTATATGCTGTTTCTTTTATTTTTTCTTAATGTGAAAACAAAAAATAAAACCTTGGATGTTCACATCAGAAAATGCAATAACACTTTTTTTCCATTTGTTTTATTAACATTTGTACACAATAAATACAAACTTTTTACAGCCAATAAAATGCAGAATTTTTCACCACTGCTCTGATACTGTCATTGCTGGAAAGTGAAGGTCCGTCTTACTACGTCTTTTAGCAGCTCTCGAGTAAAGATAAAGGAAATAAAAGCCAAGTGTGTGGTCGGCTGGTATATGGAAGAGCTTGTAACTGTCCAGAGTAAATAAAGGGGGGAAGAGAGAGAGAGAGAGAGAAAAAAAAAAAAAAAATCGGGGATTCTGGAAAGAAGGGGCTGCTGTAAACGATAAACTTCAAAACAAGTTTGATAACATTTTACAGATCTCAGTGAGATCAACAAGAAAGAGAGAGAGAGGAGGTGTAAATAGACAGCACAGATAATATATTCTCCCTTCTGATCTACTTTCAAAATCTACACTGATTATTTTATACTGAAATGCACATTCTCTCCACATAATGTTATTTTACATTTCCTCTTTTCGTGTTCCGGTGACACCATGCAGCGGCGCCTCCCCAAGCCGGGGGCCATTTTCGCACTGTGGGGGAGCCCCACCCCCCTCCATTCATACTCAACAGACACAACCCCAACTCGCGAACGCGAGCAACACGGGCGGAAGGCCGCACAGCCACCCAAGGCCGCCATGTGGCCCGGTCGGCCTCCCAAACAAGTGCTGAGGCCGTTTCCCCGTTCGGGCCCAGCCTCGCCGTTTCAGTCAGGGTGCAGGATGTCATCAGTCACCAGTTCCACCCCCCCTCCTTTATCCGTGCACCGTGACTAGAGCGTCTGGCCATTGTCACGCAGCTCGTAGCAAAACAATCACCAAAGAATTACGGGAAAACAAAAACAACAATCAAACCAGAAACGGCATCAAGGCCTGTCACACTGTCAGCTTTCATGGACCACTAGAATGAAATGCTCTGGAGCGACGTGAAAATGGGGGGTGCTCTGAGATTAAAGTGTCAAAAAGGGGGGGGGGGGGGTGAGGTGATCCCCCTCCCTCCCTAGGAGGAATCACTGTACTGTCACAGAGACTGTAGGATGTTACGGTTCATTCTTAGGGGGGAGGAACATCTTTAAAAAAAAAAAAAAAAAAAAAAAAAAAACACCTGTGACAGCCAGTCCCTTTCAAGAGCTCCTGCTGCAAAAGGCTTTAAAAAATTAAAACACTATCATAAAAAAACGAGTACAAAAGTAATGCAACTGCTGTGTTGTAGAAAAAAGGAAAAGAGAGGCCAGAATATTTTGGATCAGCTCACACTGACGACCCAGCAGGGCAGTTCAGATGCCGCAGGCCTCCTGTCCAGCGGGGGAGCTCTCCTCATTCTCAAGCACGGCCTGTATGCCTGTACGCCACGCGGGCCTCCTGCCCGGTGGGAGGGGGTGGAGTTCTCCTCACTTACAGGCAGGGGTCGCCACTCTGTGCTCCCATCTTATGAATGCCGCGCGGCACTCCTGTTCGGTCCTCGGCGTGTCACGTGACAGGTCGACGTGAGATAATGCACTTGCGATAATGCTCAGATATCGGGTGGCGTAGAGAGAAGAGAGTAAAGCAAAAAAAAACAGCACAGGGCCACACTGGGTAAGGGGATGCGGGCAGCGACCCCATCGCACCGCCAAACCACTGTAGCATTTTTTGTTCTCATGAGGACTAAATATTAGTAATACAGAGCCACGTCTTCATAATAAAAGCTGGAAAGACTTATATTTCTCATATTAGTATCATTTGAAATTGCCACTTTCCCTTATCTATGAGATAAAGAGTCACACTGGGATCCTGGGGGAGGGGGGGCCAGCCCCCTCCGATTCCACTCTGCACGACCCCCACGGTCCACGAAACACCAAGTATCGAGTCGTACTGCTGTGTGGAGACACCCGGAATGACGCTCCTATGGCAACAGTAATGTACTGTACTAATGCACATTAAACACGTATGATATGACTACATATGACGGGGCCGGAGGAACACGGCCAAAATGCCCCCCCCATCCCCCGATCTGGCCCCCGGTCCTCCTTGTCTAAACGTTCATAATGCCCGCCGTGAAGAGAGACGTGCAGGAAAGGCACCACGGCGACGGCAGCTCCGAGGAAGAGCGCACGTATACTCGGCCACCCCCCCCCCCCCCGTTCTGCCCCTTCCCCCAGGAGCCCCATGCCTCATCAGGTGGAGGCGTGG
>JAODKF010000042.1:2115529-2132907 GCA_026779585.1 Mormyrus proboscirostris | reverse complement strand
GCATACAGCACACATGCAGTTTTTAATATTCATAATTGTGAGAACGCTCCCTGTGTGTGTTTATGTGTGTGTGCCTGTGAGATGCATCAGCAGGCCTGCTGTAACTGCACAATCGAAACCCCCTTTTTAATCATATCTAATGCAATTACTGGGCATGGCTGGGCTGCTCGATTTGTTCTGGACAGGTGGCCTGGCTGTCACCGGCGGACACGGCGCGCGGCCGCGTCCACAATGCCGCTACACATGATTATGCAAATGTGGGGATCACCGCCCCACTTTCCCAGGAGGGGGAGCCGGTGATGGGGGCGGGGTCATTGTTCCCTAGTCGTGTGGAAAAAACAAGCTTGTGGTGGGAGCCCCCCCCCCCCCACCAAACTGCGGGCTCAGGATGTTGTAACCTTCAAGGTCAAAGGCCGCCGGTATGAAAGGATCTTACACAGTAGCGGGCTGGTGCGGCGTGGCACGCGAGCGCACCTAAATACCCCCACCCCCCCGCCGCCCCATAGGCCTGGCAGCACGCCCCACTGTCACATGGCATGGGGGAGCAGGTGTTGATGCATGCGTGTGTCTCTGTTCCGTCACCCTGTCATGCCAACTGGGCACGTTGGCCTTGCTGACTCAGCCTCAGGGCCACCGCTCTCCCAGCGAAGGGCCTGTTATCACAGCTGCTGGAGGGGGAGGGGGGGTGCTGATTACCTGATTACCCTAAATACCCTAAAGCCCCAGAGGTGTCACCACCACTACCCGCCACCCTGATGCACGGCATGTTAGTAGGCATCCCGTCTTCGCTGCAGTCAATGTCAGCAGATATATTTTTGTTCTAAGTTATCCTTTTTAGAATGTTCTGTTTGTGTACAGATATGCTTACCTGTCTGCTCTATATGTGCTGCGCTGTCTCCACACTTTGTCTTATTTTTCAGTGCATGTTTGTCTGCCTGCCCCTTACACATGTCACTGCTGTGTGCAGCAGAATCACTCCCTGGGATGAGTGAATTTAATCTTAAATACTTCCCGGTCACCAGGACGACCCGCCCAATAGTCAGGTCACGCCAGCCTGAGGCGTCTACACCTCGCCACACGGGTGGATGTGGCAGCTGCTCCGCGTCATTCCACAAGGATGTTCCCAAACACACCCCCATACATCATAAAGGTCGCAGGTCGCAGACGGTATCTAGCTAGTGCAAGTCAGAGGGGGTATTCCCCGTTCATGGAGGCTGTAAAGTCATCCGGTTAACCTGGCAGGACACACTGTGCTCAGAGTCTGCTACCCGGGGAGGGAGAGCGTTAGCAGGAGAACAAGCTCCACCCCCTCCTCCCTGGCTCTCTCTCTCTCTAGTGAGCATTTACATGGAGGGGCCATGTTCTCCCAGCACCAGGTCCCAGTTTACGCACTATCAGCACTTTCTGCTACAAAACACCTCCTGGGCCCAGGGAATAAATTGCCCTTAACGACACTAAGAGCTGCCATTCCACCACAAGAGGGCGCTTCACCGTGCAGGCAGGCCTCACATGGCGTCCTGCTGCATCACATATCTAGCAGTAAGACAAAGATGGAACCATCATCTCGGCTCTGAATAATCATTGGGCGGTTCAACGCCATGCATTAAGTGACAATCTATTACTCTGACAGTGGGTGGGGAGGTGAGGGAGGAGGGCTGTTGCCAGGCAACCCACCCTAAAATAGGTGCAAAGACAGAAGGAAATGTCAGGACTTCACCACTGAAAACAGAGACGATGCAGCAACAATTCTGGACATTTAGGAGAGTGAAAGCTAGGAAAGAGAGAAAGAAAAAACAGGAAAGCAACAACAAGCCCTTCCTAATATGTGGGCTCTTGGGCCAGCATTAGCATAGGCTAACAGCAGCAAAGAAAGCATTGACTGGACCTAATGGAGGTGGAGCCCTTGAGGGAATTATCCTTGAAGGGGGTGGGGCTCTGGTTGGCACTATCCTCAGTGGAGGCGGGGCCCCCGTGGGCCTTAGCGCCGGAGGAGGCGGGGCCCCAGCGGGCCTTAGCGCCGGAGGAGGCGGGGCCCCAGCGGGCCTTAGCGCCGGAGGAGGCGGGGCCCAAAATGGGAATTCCCTGGAATTCCCTCTTGAAACCCCTGTATTTAATGACATAGAACATCCCAAGGGGAAATGGCATCTCCACTCCCGTGGGCTGCCTACAGCTGACTGGGGCCCCTGGGACAGAGCCTTGCTTTGGCAGTCCCCTGGGCTAGAGCCTGGGGCCCGCGGAAGCCCCAAGAACAAGGGTGGCTCTGTTTGCTGGGACGCCGTAAAACAATGTTTGTTTGTGTGGACAGCTGTGTGGCAGCAAGCTCAGGAGCGAGAGAGGAAGAACGAGAGAGAGAGAACGAGAGAAAGAACTGGGGAAGGGGCGGCCCAAGGAGGACAAAAGTGAGCGGAGGCCGGGGGGGGGGCAGTAAAATGGCCGCGTACAACTGGATGAGTTACGGCTGCACGAGACAGGAATGGACAACAGTTTTCAGCCCCAGACGTCCTTCTGCACGTTGCCACCTGCACTGGGGCTCCGGCTACGTCAGCGTGACCAACAGGTGGCGCAATACCTATGCTGGCTGAGGCCTCAAACACAGGAAGTATGAACAGGGGCCCAGCTTTCAATATCAAAATAAATTGGAGAAATTCAGCAGATTTACTAGTCTTGCTTGGTGGATTACCAGGGGAAGATATGCCCCCCCAACCCCACTGACTTCTGGTGCTGAACAGAAACACTGTTTTCCAAATTTCAAATAAATTTACACGTGGAAATGAGGCTCCGCTCCCACCGGGGATGAGGGGCAGGGGGTCCCCCGTGAGCATCCCGCAATGCCCAGTCACGGCAACCAGGGAATCAGGAGGGCTGGAGCTGTGGCTGCTGAGGAAGCGGCTCACGCCGGAAGCATGTTCACTGCGGCAGGGATACGGAGGGGCTGAGGCGCACACAAGCACACGTGCATGAAACGTTACGGAGGAGAAGGATCCCGGCTGCTCAGTCCAGGATGATCTGCCACTGTGACTGTGAGGAGGGGGTTGTGTCCCGCCTAAGGTGCCGTGACTACAGTGGGGGGGCTATGCTGCCGCAAGTATGAGGGGGGCGTGTCCCGCCTACGCCGCCGTAACTGCGAAAAGGGGTGCGTCCTGACTACTCCACCACGACTGCAAGGAGGGGTGTGGTCCAGCCTACACCACAGTGACTGCGGGGGGGTGTGGTCCAGCCTACACCACAGTGACTGCGGGGGGGTGTGGCCCAGCCTACACCACAGTGACTGCGGGGGGGTGTGGCCCAGCCTACACCACTTGGTCTGCTTTCAGGCAGGGGTATGGGACATTGGGCACGTCAGAGAGACCTGGACAGCTGACAGACTCAAGTTGCCAAAATAGGCGCGAAGCGGGATCTCTGGTTACACAGCAACAATGGTGCTGAGAGAAGCGTGCATGTGCTCGCCTCGGGCATCCCGCAGGGGGCAGCGCGGAGCCCAGAATCAGGTAGCAGGTGGCGGGAGTGACCCTGTGTGTGGTCCGGCCCTCCACCCCACCCAGGCACATTCCTACCTGTGTGTACTCCCTCTCGATGACAGCCTTCTTCTGACTGTAGGTCCTGCAAGAGGGAGAGACAGAAGACAGAAAGGTTCAGGTTACAGGAAAACAAACGCTCAGTACTTAAGGTTCAGCAGCGACAGGCTAATTATTCAGCGATACATTCTGTCTGTCTGGCCCTTTATGTCTGTCCAGAATGCTGCAGAGAGGGGGAGCAAGTCACTCCAAAAAAAATCTGTTACGTCATTGTTTTTGTCCCGTGAACTCATGTACTCGATGTTCTGATCAGGAGAACATATGTACAGAACCATCAAAAGAGATTTTTAACCAATGAGAAGCATAATGGGTGGAAACAGGGGCAAGCTCCCATCCAATAAGAGAAGGCCCATCCTGGAAAAACCCAACACCACTGGAGGACGAGAGACTGGGGGTGGGGCTAGGCTACAAATGTTGTTGTGACCTGAAATAAGGCCGTGAACAGGCATAAGACCCTCTGGGCAGGGCCTGCACTCTGAAGAATACACAGATGTACAGGCAGAGGAAGTGAGAGGCAAAATGACACCAGGCATTCCACCCAAGAGCCTCCTCTTTGCTGATTGGAGGACAGAGAACACACCTACCACCACCTGGGGACCCCCCCTCTAGAGGCAGAGACAGAGAACAGAGAGAGGGACAGAGAGATAGGGGGAGTAAAGGAAAGAGAGAGTGAGGCAGAGGGTGAGAGAGAGAGAGAGGGAGAGAGAGAGAAAGAGAAAGGGTGAGAGGGGGAGAGAGAGGGAGAGAGAGAGAAAGAGAGAGAGAGAGAGAGAGAGAGAGAGAAGGTACAGGGATTTTCCCCTGGTGCCTGAACAGGTATCAACAAGCCTGGATACACAAATAAATACCACTTAGCTCTGCCTCAAGGCTACACAAAAAGGATGGAAAAAACACTCAGGATGTACATGACACCCACGAGATGCACTGCCGTTCTTTTCCAGCAAGCCAAGTCACGCGGCTTAAAGCAGAGAGGTGCCTGGCTCAGCTGCACTAGGGTAAACGACTGCTGTCCCCGATAAGACTCTCTGTCGACGAGGGGATGCATCTTAGCTACCCAAGCCCTGCCTCCTCAAATGGGGAGCTGTCATAGGGAAACAGCTACAGCTGTCACGTGGGACAGGGTCAGGGGCCGACCTGCGTGGGCTTCATTAGACACACGAAGACGTCGGACAGCCCTCTCTCTCCAGAGCTCTACAAACATTTGTGGTTAGAGAAAAAGCAAAATATTCATTTATTTCTTTTGGGTGAACTTTAAAACCCCAGCAACTATGTGTGAGAACTTTTCAGAAGAATGATGCCAAACAATAACCTACAAGAACAACAACAATGTTTGCTGACAGAGTTAGAGTGAGAGAGAGATGACGAGTGTGGTATTAAGCGGAGACAGTCTCCCTCGGACAGACACAAACACTGAAGCTGAGACGCAAATGAGGGACTTGCAGGTCCTCGAGCAGGAAACGTGTCATTTGGGACATGATAGCAATGAGCATCAAGGTTATTTGTTATTCTGGTGAGCGAATTTCTCAGCTAATCCTGAAATTGTGCTTGCAGCGGGTGGGACGTGGACTTATCACCATGGTGACAGACAGCAGGGCTGTGACTGGCAGCCAGACCGTGGAGGTGGATTAATGAAGAGGCCAGAGCGAAGGCAGGCAGGAAGTGACACACCAGGTGACACGAGTCATTATTCAGATTTTCCCACCACAGACACTCAAGGACCTGTGCAAGGAGCCCGTGACAACATGTGACATCCACACGTCAGGCCGATCGCCCGTAGGGGGCGTGCCCGTGCGGCCCCCTCCTGGCGTGGCTGATGGCGTCACGCCACGCGGCTCTTTGTCGACATGTCATCACCGCCGCTACCGCAGTAACGCTGTCCCGGCTCCGCTGCAAGATTAAACTGCTTAGTCCCAGTTTTCCCAAGCGAGATATTGGACACGTCACCTGTTGCACCGAAGTGAAGGACGAGCGTCTCTACGTGCCCGATGTAACGGCGGCTGTCACAAGGCCACACTTTTTCACCATTTTCTCTACCTGGTCGACGCTCAGTGGACACAGCAAGATTTTCACCAACCTCCAGGCTTCTGCATGGAAATGATGCAGATCCAGATCCGGCCCTGATTTCTCATCTGACCGTCTGACTTTCCCAAATGCTGCCCTCTTGGGGCAAAAAATAAAACACGAACGGAGGCTTCGAGGTGCACTGTGGAAAAGAAACGCTCCCCAGAAGCTCATCGGACTCACCCGTAACCATTCCTGGCACAGCTTGTCCCAGTGAGGCCAGAACACTCAACCCCATCCGTGCAATCGACGCTGATCCCGAAGTGACAGGAGGTTTCGCTCCCCTGAGTCCCGAGGTCAAGAGGGGCTTAAGAGGTGCGGGGGGCTGTGGGTGTGCGTACGCGCAGCTGCAGCAGACCAGACGAGGGGCCTGAACACATTCAAAGACAAAGGGGTCCGCCTAGGAAGGACGCTTCGGTCCCTCACTCTCCTCCCTTTCTGTCTGTCACTCCCTCGTCTCCCCCCCAGCGGCGGGGGGGGGGAGAAAACAAATCCTCCCTTTGATCTCTGCAGACCCCCGTTCCATCTCCTGACCGCTACACTCCTGTCAACAATGGCTGCCTTTCCAGTCCAGGGGAGGTCGGATCTCTGCGGCCGGGACCGTCTTCCCTCCGGTCCAAAGTGAATGACGGCGCTGCAGCCGGCCTTCAAGAGTGTAATTAAATGATCCAAGATCTGGTTACGCTCATCACAGCTCATCGCGAATCCCAGCGGCCTCTGTGGGCCTCGGCAGCATTTCTGTGGGATTCTCACAAAGGAGCCCTGCTAACTATGCCCGCTAAGTATGAGCGAAATTGTTGTTTTAACTGAAAGCCAAGAGAATGTCGACCGATGCGGATTTTTTACGGACGTCAGGCGAGTCCGTGCACTTTTTCTGTCACCATAAGCCGAAGAAGAGTGCAAGTACAGCGTGCTCAGGCAAAACAGGAAAGCCAAAAGCCCTCGCGACACGGAACCAGGTGGCGCGGACGAAGCTGAACCACACGGCCATGTGTTTTATTGTCCCAAACAGGAAAGAGTCACAGTCAGCTGACCTACTGAAAATAGGCAGCCCTGGGCAGGACGAGACGGGTCGGGCCGCCACGGGGTAGGGGTTCCTGTCACAAAATTACAGGGTGCACAAAAGCAACAAGGCTCCACCCACAGCTCTAGGAAGATGACATCAGCACCTCGACAGCATACCCGGAGGTGTCAGTGACGGATCTTTAAGGCAATGTGACTGAACCACCACACCAGCAGGAACTGGCTGAGGCGAGATCACCTTGACAGGGTGCAGTCTGACTGTCCCTAATGACCTCTACATAATCAAAGGAGCAACCTGTTATCGGCGATGCCCGTTAATCACCGCCTCACCTGCAGTCTCAGCCACCTGAGCGGGTAAACGGCCAGACGCGGAGACTCTCAATGCCCTTCATCCGGCCACCACTTCTGTCACGTGTTTGGTGAGGTCACACCCGGCTGGCGACCCCAACCGCGACTCGTACACGCCAATGTGGCAGGACCGCCACGTGCCACCTGCTGTCCATGGCACCCGGAGACGTGGCCCTTGGCTGACCCGCACTCGCCTTTCCCACTTTAATGAGCGTGAGGGATTAATTAGGGTTAATAAGAGCTGATCTGCTTTGTGGATTACGATTTCAGATATTCAGGGTTTGGAGGGCGAGCCAAACTGAAACGCTTCACGCTGCCTTGTGGATGAAAACGGCTGTGCTAGACTCAGCCAAGGGGCGTGAGACTCTGGACGGAGGGCAAACATGAACGCGGGGTTAAGATGCTGGCAGACGGACCAGCCACGGACTTCGGCCGCGGCAGAGGACACGCCCCCTATGGGCGATGCAACATGCTGTCACTGTCAGATCTGGCTTTGCTGGACTCTCAAACACCCCCCATACACCCTAAACTACACAGGGAGCCATTAAACAAGTTCTTCAGCACACACTGAGCACCACCTTCTCTGGGACACCACATGGGGAGGGGGGGTTACCCCCAGGGGAGAGAGGAAATGAAAGTAGGAAGCGCAGGTGTTGGGCCCCCCCGGCCATGTTTGTGTTGGGCCGGTTTACCTCATGTCCTCCAGAAGGTCACACTCGCTCTGGTGTTTGATGTGCAGCCGGGTCAGCTGCTCCACGTGAGTGTTCTTCAGCTCCTGAGTCACCTTTACCTGTTGGGGGGGGGGGGGGGGGGGGGAGCCGATTGTAAAGCTGTAGATCCGCAGTCGCACAAGGCCTCAACGTGGCAGAGTTCACTAGGGGCATATTTTACAACACAACGCATGCTCACACATTTCTGGGAAGTGATGTCAGCCCCCTTTTCCATTCTCTGACTTGGCTTTGATGATAACTCCACCCCGGACACACCCTCTCCACCAGCTGATAAACCACATTTGATAGGCTGCTGATTTTATCCACTGAAAATGGGAAGCCCAGTGGGAAACGGGGGGGGGAAGGGGGGGAGTGCAGGGCCCATGACCGTGGCCTTTTTCCTGAACCCTCTTCGTGTGACGGCAGGAGGCGGGGAGAGATATGGACAGATAGTCTATCAGGAATACAGGTTGCTGATAGGGTGCTAAGATCAGGAGATGGGCGCAGAGTCCAGCCAATCTGAGGCCTCCGCCTTCTCCATTCTTCCTGCCCCGTCTTCATCGCCCAACAAATCACAGTACTCAGCATTGTCCCGTCCTCAGCATGTCCCTCGGTCCCAACTCTGAACACACATGTTGCTTTAAAAGGTATTTTATTCTCTCCTTTCACGTGACAGGAGGAAATCCATTAGAGGACCTCTAAACTGCACAGTGAGTAGAGGCTGATGTTACACCGCAGGATAAGGTTCAGCACGGCTGCTCCATGCACCTGTGACCCTGTGCTGAGCCTGACACCCACGGCCACAAGCATGCAGACAGGTACTAAACATGAGTTTCGGTGCAAGATCAGTTGGATGGAGGAGAAGGCGGCATGCAGTGCCACCAGAAACCCTGCCAGCTGCAGCACGGGGGTTCTCACAGAGAGCCGCGCCGTAAATATTTAATGCAGACCCTCTTACAGATATCTAAATAAACTAAGCATGGTTCACAGCGAAGCCCAGCCAGCACAGTGAGACCTACAAGCAGCCAACGTGGGAAAAGCTCTAGTAACATTACGACCATGATTGCATAAGTCAGTAATTCAATCCAGGGTAGAAACCTTACAGGTCAAATGGAAAATAGGTTCAAAAAGCTTCAGGGACATCAACACACGGACATAGCGATCATTTATAATAAAGGTTATCTGTTGTGCTGTGTTTTTCATAATAATATGCCTACATACTCCATCCAATGTCCTGACAGCACCGGCCAGCCCATAAGCAGCAGACAGGTACAGCCATGTTGGTAGATTAATCAATGAGACAATAAGAGGCGATGAAAGCGGCGTGGAGCAACTGAGCCATTAGAGGCGTTTAATCCCTCAATTAAAGGGCCGATCGGTAACCCGAAGTGACAGGGACCGCATCCTCGCCCCCCGGGCGCGATCACCCACCGTCTTCTCGTTTATACAACATCAACGCATGCACACATGTCACCATTTAGGAGTCGCTAATCGAAGCAAACATCCCCAAGCTTTGTGAAAGCGTGCGGAATAAAGCCCTTTACTCCGGTGGTGGGTAGACACATGACGAGTGGTGATGGGGGAGTTAACGGGACACGGCTCGGTACTGGGCCGGGAAAGGAGGCGCCCGTTCGCTGCTACTCGCTCCTTCTTTCCCTGTTTAATGTGTCTATTCTGGTTACTCTCCTGTTACCACGTCTCAGAAGCCGCTTTGATCTCGTCATGTTTCCTTCCTTGGCTGTTACATTGTTTGCCCGTGACCCTCCAATCGGCTCCCCCCAGCAGTCCGCACTAGGCACCGCGACCACTGGAGAAATGGGGGCCCGAGACCACAAGGTGTCAGGGGGCTGGAGGGGCGCCGGAGAGCCGGCGTGTGGAAGCTCCGACCGGCGGGCTTGCGGTTCACGACGACGACTAGTCTGGGGGGTGGTGCTGGGGGGACTCGTCGTGGAGCGAACCAAGCAGCCACCCGCAATCGCGAAATAATCGCCCGCGGTAACAAAAAAAAAGCACGCGACGCTCGAGATCGGCTCGTGGGAGACAGCAGAGAAACGCCTCGCGGGTCGCTCCGCGCGCAGACGGAGGTCCGGTCCGATTCGGGCCGGGGGGGGGGCAGGGAGGAAAGCTTACCTTTCTCGGCGGGGGCTGCATGTTGGAGCACTGACATGAATGGTAATAAATCCCGTTAAAAAAAAAGACAGCGAAGAGCGGAGGAAGCCGCGGGGGTGTCCCCCGAAGCGGGAGCGGAGAGCTGGGCGAAGACGAGCAGTTACGCCGAAGTCCGAGCTCACTCAGGCGGCCATGACTCTCCGACTCCGGGCAGACTCCGACTAACACTGCGGCGGAAAGAAAATAAGAGACGGGGCTGCAAGCGGGAGCCCAGCGGCTTTCCGGCGAGCGACGGCCCGATGGCGACGCGCTGCGGCGGCCCCTCGGACGCTCCGCGGGAATTTGCTGTAAGACGGGAGCGCAGCGCCCCCTGCGGGCCGACCGGGTCCGGCTCACGGCGCCAGGGGGGAGGATGGGGGGCTGCGTGTCCAGAATCGCACAGCAACAAGGAACTGCAACCGATGGAGGGAGGAATCGATGGGAAACGGCATTGGCAGTCGATCCCAAACACACCGATTGCTCTTGTTATGCACATTTACGGTTATGATATATAACAAAAACAATGGAAAGATGAATCCGCATGTATTCATTTAAAAAATGCATTCAAACGTGACCTATGTCAGGTATTATGGAACACCCTTTAATTAGACAATATTAATTCATTCATCAAATTTTCAACCACTTATCTTGGTCACAGGGGACCCAGAGCATATCTCAGGCATTATACGGCAAGCAGCAGTACATGTAAACTACATACATACGCACAGCAGAGATAGGATTTGAACCCAAATGGTAGAAAGAAATGTGTTTGAAATGTAAGGTGTAAATCTTGTTATCTTCAGGTTATCTTATTAAATAATTAATTTATCTATGGGACACTTAAGTTCTTAAGTGTAATCACACAATGTTCCACCCAACTGTTTGGCTCAAAGGAGTATTTACACTGCAAGTTGAGTTTTGGGCCTTTGCAATCCATTTGTTCGGAATTTAATTTCTGATGTGCACGTTACTGAAGTCGGGTGGCATGGTGGTGCAGTGGTTAGCACTGTTGCCTCAGACCTCTGGGACCAAGATTTGTGTGTGGAATTTACATGCTGTCCTTGTGAAGTAGCCTTCAGGAACTGGTGCCCAAAAACATGCTGAAGTTGAGGAGTTACCAAATCGCCCATAGGTGTGGATGTGTGAGTGAATGGTGTGTGAGTGTGCCCTGCGAAAGGTTGGTACCCCATCCTGGGTTGTTCCCTGCCCTGCCTCTGTAGCCTATGGGATAGACTCGGGACCCTGTGACCCTAAGTAGGATAAGCTATTTCAAAAAAAGTATGGACACTACTAAAGTCAAACATAATGACATCATCCTGACACACTCAGTTCTTAGTGAAGATAAATAATTGAAATCCACATTAAGGTAACATTCTAAGGTGTGCTGTTGATCTCCACTTCCTGAGGGTTACTCTGTTGACCCCCACTGGGTTAAATAAGGCATCCCATTGGTCCTTCTCAGATGGTCTTGTCTGTTACTCCCAGATACCCTACTGTCATTTTACTACAAACGTGCAAGGAATTGTGGGTAGGACAACATAGGTATTTCCAGACCTGAAGGCAAGCCCAAGGACACGGGGGCTTGTGCATTCAACCAGCGGGTCACCTGAGACGCAGAAGACAGGATACAGAGAGTCTGGATGTGTAATCATTAATGGCAAATGTTCGCTTGTGGGTAAGACATTAAAAGCACATATTTCTCGTCCCTGCTCAGTGCCAAAACACCCACAGAAGGAAAAAGATCTCTGGCCTCCCTGAGACTTGGTTTCTCTTAGTTAAGGATATTGTGGTGAGTTGATATTTTTTCTTCTGTTTGAGTGTATAGAGAAGGTCTAATCAGATACAGGATAAAATAACCATAATGCAGATGTTCTGTGTGGCGAAACCAGAATCTCACTTGTTTTAATTTTTGAGAGTGGGTTGGAGCTGAGGACGTGGACTCAGAAGCCTTGAAGGTCACAATGTATTGTTTTTGGCCATTATGAAGGGAGTCTTCTGGAGTTAAAACCAGCTACTTCTAGCTGTAGAGTCTGCAAAACAGGGAGGAAAGTCTGAGACACCCCCGGGAAACCCATGGGCCCCGGGGCCACCCTGGTTTTTGGTAGTAAGGACTATAGATGGTGTATCATACACTATTTATCTTTAATCCTTGTGGAGGGTAACTGAACAGCAATACGGGGCAATAAAAAGGAAAAAGGGAACTTTACAATGTGCATATTTAATTAATAATTACTGCGGGGTGTTAATTACTTGTTGAGTCAAAGTTAATATAGCTTGTTGGTGACTTTAGACTGAGGAAATCAGAGTAACCATAGAAAAGCCAGACAACAGGGGCCAAGGAGGCGGATTCCACACACACAGGGCCAGGGGTGGGATTTGAACCCCCTAACATAACTGTGCCACCCTCAGTACAAATGACATTTTAAAAACGTTCTTTTACTCCTGAAGTGTTCTTATGCAAACCAATTTCTAACTAACAAAATTGCATTTGAACCTCAGCTGTAACTCTGCTTTCCCATTTCCACACGAAAACGAAGTGGTCCTTTTCCATGGAGATCCATACTCACAGCTTCACGATGGGCGCCTGTTGGGTCGTAACCAAAGCATGTTTGTGCAAACAAAACACAACAGTTTTTTAGGGTTTATTTTGTTTTTTAAGCCCACAAATCTCCGAGGGAACAAAGGTGTAAAAGTGAAACAGAGTAAAGTGATTAAAATGTCCTTGGATTTATTAAAAACAAAAACTAAAGTGACGAGTGACATTTGAGTGGGTCTCCTCCCTCACACACCTGGAATTACTTCTGACAGCTGGAGGAGCTAATTGTTGTCGCCCACTGCAGCTAATTAAAATTAAAAAAAAAAACAACTGCAAACAATGCAGTTACTCTGACAGGCTGCAGGTGCGGACAGCATAATCTCTGATGCTAATACATGACACTGTCCAGCACCCTCCATTCCATGTGAGGAGCGATTGCTCCTATAACGTCCCGGGAGTCATCCAGACGCATCTCATCCTTACCGAACAGGCTGCATTGTCACACCATTGATCTTCATAGCATCCATCTAGAGCTGGAAATTAAGCACAAAAAATGTAACACTTATCCTACTGGCTTGTAAAAAAAAAACTCATGCTGGACAACACTTTTTTTTTTTTTTTTTTTACTGAACTAGCCCAGTTGGCTAGTAGCAAAAATTCTCAAGTTCTACTCCTGCGTGCACAGTGACCCCTCCTGATTGTATCCAGTGCTGCACCTTCTAAACCCATTAGGCCTTCGTTACTTTACTACGTTTACTCTGCATCCATCACTGGGCTTGACAGCAGGACCAGCAGGTGGTGCAGCGGTTAGTCACCAGCTCAATAATCCTGCCATATCAAGTTCTTGAAGAGCTCAGGATGATCATGGCGTCTCAAAGACCCTTTCCCCTGTTACTGTTCCAGGTTGTGTAACCGAAGATGGTCGCTGGTGCCAATAGTTCCAATGTGAGCTTCCCGTGCGATTTCAACGAGCACTTCAAGTACATCCTGCTGCCAGTGAGCTACAGCCTGGTGTTTGTGGTTGGCCTGGCGCTTAACTGCGCCGTCATGTACGCCATCATGTTCCAGACCCGGCGCTGGAGGGCTGTCACCGTCTACATGCTCAACCTGACAGTGTGCGACACGCTCTATGTGCTCACGCTACCCTTCCTCATCTACTACTATGCAGACGAAAACGACTGGCCGTTTGGTGAGCCGCTCTGCAAGCTGGTGCGCTTTCTGTTCTACACCAACCTGTACGGCAGCATCCTGTTCCTGTCCTGCATCAGCCTGCAGCGCTTCCTGGGTGTGTGTCATCCGGTGCGTTCCCTGGGCTGGGCAGGCAGCCGCAGCGCGCGCCGCATCTCCGCCGCCGTCTGGCTAGCCGTGGTGTCCTTTCAGGCGCCCATACTGTACTTCTCTCGCACAAGACAGACGGGTACCGGATGCGTGTGCCACGACACCACCAGCCGTGAGCTCTTCCCCCACTTCCTTGCGTACAGCGGCGTGGTGTCTATGTTGCTCTTCTGCGTGCCCTTTGCTGTGGTGGTCGCCTGCTACGGGCTCATGCTCCACAAGCTGCTGGAGGCCCCGCCGGTCCCCGGTTCGGCGGCGGCCCGCTCCAAGCAGAGGTCAGTGAGGATGATCGCCGTGGTGCTGGTGGCCTTCTTGCTCTGCTTCTTGCCCTTCCACGTGACACGTAGCATCTACTACAGCTTCCGCTACCTGGATCAGGCGGTCGGCTGTGAGCTACTGGCCGCCTCCAATGCCGCCTACAAGGCCACGCGGCCGCTGGCCAGCGCCAACAGCTGCCTCGACCCCATTCTTTATTTCATGGCGGGGCGTGGCTTCCGTTGGAGTGTCACCGGCCAGAGGAATGTCAGGCAACCCCCTGCGGCAGCCGAGGCTACTCTGCCTGCTAACAAGGTCTGACTGGCTAAGCTGAATCTCAGAAGCAGTGCATTCTGGGGAAAAAATGGACTGGCACTGATATACGGACAGGAGGATCTAGGAAGCCAGTTATAGCAGATTTAAAAAGGTACTTATGAGGCAGCAAACAGAGCAGTTAGCCCTCCAGTTCATACTGCCTGAACTCAGTGTGGCTGACTGCAATCTGCATGTCAGGGACAAGAGGTTTGTGTGGAATAGAGACTGAATATTTCAGGGCCGGAGAACGATTGTTTGCCTTTCCTTGTTCTATCTCCTGCCATCCTCTTTGTGGCCAAGAGTGAGGAAAGTTTTCTTCAATTTGTTTCTTGTGTATTCAGCATTATTCATTTTGCACTATTATCTCTAAAAAACTGCAGGCAAAAAATTTTCCTAATCGAATGGGTGTGAATTCATGAAACGTAAACACAATGATTATTAAAGTATGACTATGTCCTTGTCATCGGTTGTGTAGCAGACTTTCAAAGAACCACCTTGTGCTTTGTCAGTGTGGCAGTCAAGTGTGATGTACAGATCTGCCAGTAGAGGGCGCCACTGTCCAACTACTGTAACCATTCTTGTTCGGTTACGGAGACGAATAGAGATATATGGATATGAAAAGATGTATAGAGGAAAAAGATTTAAGCAGCCAATGGGAGAATGGGAGAATTTTCACTGGAGTCTGAGGCATCAAGCTATCCCTTTAAACAGCTCTTTCCCCAAAACTTCCCAGAATTCCCCTCAGAATTCCCACATCGCTCTCCCTAACAGTGCAAGCTGAGTCAACATTTGGGGCTCCCTGGGGAATGTTCGTTAGACTGCCAACCAAGGAGAGAACTGATGCGAACCATGGATCCAAAATGGAGGCATATTTAAATAAATTGGTTCTTTATTTAGAGTACAAATTTCAAGAATCTGCAATAAAATAAATAATACCTGCCAGGTCATACAGACAAATGTTTTTTAAACCATGACAGTTAACACGGGTCAGAAGACGCATATGGACATGTCCTGAGGGAGGACATTTAAGGACACAGATGTAAAAGGAAGTGAAAAACATATAAAATACAAAAAGAAAAACACACCCTCTCTCTGTGTGTATAAATGTCATGTAAACTGCCATAACCAAAGTGTAATGCCACGGTAAGGTGGCGATTTATGCCACTGACTGAAGCAGACAAAATTTACTGTAAGCAGTAAAAACACTGAGAGCTGTACTTCAATGCAGACTGCCTTGATGACCAAATACAATACCAACAGCGCAGATCTTTGGAAGATCATGCAAGATATTTATGTTAAAGCTTCTTCCACCGCAAAGATGAATTAGCTTGATGGCTCCTGGAGAGGTGGCCATCTTCCCCTTGGATGGTAGTGTGCTCATACGTGTATATCAGCGGGTTTTCCCGCAGTTCTCTGACCTCACACTCGGCTCCTGACGCTCATCCCACGCAGGTGGGGCAGGCACCATGGTTTGCCGGGCCGAGCCGCACACAAGCCCTGTGGCCGCTCTCTGGAACAGAGTCCCTAATCAAACCGACCAGGTGCCTCATGCTTTAAGAGACACTGTGGCAGGATGAAACATTGCCCCCTGGTGGTCACAAATGCTGTATACTCTTACGCTACACAATTATACTATGATTGCACATAAACCGCTTATTATAAAAAGCTTTGTACGCAGGAGGCCTCTTTTAATACTAGACAAAACCGAACTGTTAAGAACTGAATCTGCTGAGTACATTTCTATAAAGGCTTTTGTCGAAGTTCGGAAAAAAGAAATTGATTGTTTGCATAAGCCAAAACAATAAAGGGCGGAGCAGGAGCAGATCGCAGGGAAGGCATGGTGAGGGACATCATCCAATCAGGGGACTCAGCCACTGCACGGAAACTGCAGCCACTGCACGGAAACCGCAGCCACTGCACGGAAACCGCAGCCACTGCAAGTTCTCACTACCTCCCAGAACCCATTAAAAAATTAAAAGAACCTGAACCAAAATCAGACTGTGGAAGGAAGAATCCCCGCCAGGGTCCCAGCATGTCCTGCTCGTACAGCCAGTACCGGTGGCTTGATTTAAAAAGAGATGAAGACATTCTGCGGCTGACATTTACGCTCATTTACAGTACCGTCTTATTGCTTATTGTTCATGTTAAAAGGCAGAGGCAGGTGCGGCTCCCACCGTTGCGGAACATGCAGTTCATGAAAGGCGTGTTTTAGCTGCTGCGGCCGAAGAATCTCATAGTTCGCATCTGTCCAGATACCACTTATGACAAAGCTACGCTCTTGAATGTCCCACCCCCAAGCTGGGGTGTATAGCTGGTGTGTGAGGTGTACAGAACACAGGGGGCTTCCCTTCTGGAAGCACAATTGTAGTGGTCATTATTATAGTCCCCATCTTCCTAATTAGAAGCTTAAAACTGGTTATTATGTGATAACTGGGTATGTCGTGATAAATGCAATTAAAACTCTGCAGACTCCAGCCAGCCCCCCACACACACCCTCACTGCCATCGGGGTTTTGGGTACTCCTTCCAGAGGTGAGCAATCTCCCAGAATGCCGTTCTTCTTAGCAGTTCACCTTTGAGAGAAGAAATAATGTTAGTGATTAGTGGTGATGAATAATGGCTTTGATTGACAGGTGCTGATCCCTACACTTCCCTGACCCCAAAATAAAGGGAGAGAGATAAGAAATTAGAGACAAGAAACATGAGCATTTAGGAGAGAGCTGCAGTTAGTCATGAGTATCATGGATTAATTAGTGACTAAACCCAAGCCAGTGGTTTGGAAGTGAAATAATGAGTGGTTAGTGAGAGACAGAGGGACAGAGGCGTGGAGTGAGGGACAGAAGGACAGAGGCAGGTAGTGAGGGACAGAGGGACAGAGGCAGGTAGTGAGGGACAGAAGCGGGTAGTGAAGGACAGAGGGACAGAAGCAGGTAGTGAGGGACAGAAGCGGTAGTGAAGGACAGAGGGACAGAAGCAGGTAGTGAGGGACAGAAGCGGGTAGTGAAGGACAGAGGGACAGAAGCAGGTAGTGAGGGACAGAAGCGGGTAGTGAAGGACAGAGGGACAGAAGCAG
>JAODKF010000042.1:2092919-2110713 GCA_026779585.1 Mormyrus proboscirostris | reverse complement strand
GCCCCCCCCCCCCCCCCATCTCACATGGGCCCATTCTGTGCGAGTGCCAAGCTACAGAGTTTCCCATGACATCGGAGCCGGTGCCACCCGCCTCCCTCCCACTCTCTTCCGATGGCGTAAGGTGTCACCTGACCCCGGGCGTCTGCGGGGGAAAGCGCGGCGAAACCATCCGTACCTGGCAGCGATGCCTCATGAAATAATCACTAATAGGGGCAGTGTGTGTGGGGTAAGGATGCTGGGTCTGTACTAGAAAATGTGATGTCTGCTAAAACTGTAACATCAGGGAGGACCAGGAACACGGTCCCCTAAATCACGAGGGATATAAGAGAATCCATATGCATCCCTGTGTTGTGTGGATTGTCAGGGATGTAGCTGGGATATGGTGCAGGGGCGGGGCTTACCCTCCTTATGGGGCGTGGCCACCTCTGCGGCCCCGCCCTCTTTGTCTCCTGTGCAGTTGTAGCCCTTCTTCTTCAGGATGTTGCAGATGAGGATGCCCAGCAGCCCCGTGACGCAGAACACGGGCACCAGCGCGAACACTGCGTACTCCGCTGTCTCATCTGTGCCACGCACATTGGTGGTGTTGACATGGGGGGTGCTTTTGCTCACGCTGCGGGCCACACGCCCCAGTGGAACCAGCGGTGCTGTCCGGATCAAAGAGGACATGGTCTCCTCAGTCTCAGCGACTGTCTTGGCATAGTCTGCAGCTCCTGCTTTCACTATATTTACTATTTACCGAGGATCTCTGCCACACAATGTAGCTCTATGTCCCGCTAACTGCAGATCTATGTCCCCCCCGACTGCAGATCTATACCCCAAACTTCTTCACCATACATCAGCAGCAGTCTTTTTCATGTGAATTTGCTATCTGTTTTGTGGACACTGACATGGCTGAATGTGATCCAACCGCTCCTCAGAGCAGATTTCCCTGCTTTGATAACAGGATGCGACCTGGGGGCAGATGAAAAGAAGGGGCTGCATTAAAGCCCTTTGATGTCCCATGAAGACGCAACACACACTCACATGTCACACAGGCCCCGAAGTCCCCGGTCGTCGCTTCTGTGGGGCTGGAGAACCTGCAAGACAGCAGCCAGAGTGAGAACCGTCCTGGTTTCTCCGCGGTGACAGTCAGCAGACACCCCGGCCCGAAAGAGGTTCATAGAGGAACACGTGTGCAGCTTTGATGAGAGCCACAGCAGGCCTGCTGCTGCCACAGGCCTGCCCTCCCCCATCCTAATGGACCTGTCCCACATCTTCATACCTCGTCTGAAAGCCCGCAGGACTGGTCATATGACTTGCCGTATTTGCTCGGGCATCATCCTTGACTTTATGGGCTTCAGCTTTAAATAGTTAATGGCTATCATCAGTCAGCCTGCAGCTACGCGTCCTTCCTAGTGCCAGTGCTACGATCCGGTGTGTCTGACGGATCTGTCCTCCAGGGCCGTATCCATCTATGTGTCTATTTTCCAAATAACCGTTGGACAAGGCAGCTGCTTGTGATAGTGCCATAATCCCCGAAACCTTACCATTGGCGTGTATTTTGTACATAATCGCTGTGCGGTCACCCTGTTGTTGCGTGTGACATTTGACTACACTGACGTCAGACGGTGAGATGCATCCTGTCACCTTTACTGGGCCGACTGGATGGGACACAAAGAGACGGGACAAGACAGGGCAGACGGCTGTCCTGCGGGGACAACACTGCTGGTGTGGACACGATACTCAGGCAAGAAAGCCACGCTGGCCAGTGGGACCTTTTGCACGTTTTTGTTTGTGTCCAAGGGGCTGCATGCATCGTATTTAACAATGGAAGGAGTGATGCGATCCCTGCCCCACGGTGGTGAAAGCGTGGTTTCGGAAAAATGCAGTAAACCGACCTAAAACATGGTCTCACCCGCGTAAACAGCGCCCACAGAGGGTGTCGCTGCAGGCCCGGCCCGGCCAGACGAGCACGCGGTTCAGGACGCTGCATGAGCGGTGGGGCCGGCATGGCTCCGCGCCATAGCCGTCCGAGAAGGTGCCTGCGGGGCAGGCCTGGCATCGCAGGACCCCATCCGCTTCCACAGGTCTCCCGCAAGGCTGCAGGTAAAAGATGATTCAGCTGCAGCATTTGATCAAAAGCCGTGAGTTTTCAGGGCTCAGTGTTCTGAAAATATTACTTTGGCCGCAACTTTGCAATGATGCCAAGATGGACAATTGTTAAAATGAGGGGAGGGGGGATTCTCTCACCTGGTTGGGCTCCTGTCCACGTGGACAGTGCAGACAGACACACCCCTGGCTGGTCAGGACCTGCCCCCCCCCACACTGCGATGCCGCCTGAGAGTCCCCGGGGCTGAGCAGCTGAGAGAGATTGGGAGGGCTCTCAGAACGGAAGACCTTTTGAAGCTCTCTTAGCAAGTCGGTAAACCAAGGTTAACCAGAGCGTGTTATCCTAACCAACCGCACCAGTGACTTTGGCCCCCATTCAAATGCACGATTTGAGTGGATGGAGTGTCACATTACAGGGTAGAACAGCAGAAATGCTGGAACTCTGCGGTAGTCATTAAGCAGGGTGCCCCCAGCTGCCCCGTTTCTGCATATGCATCCAGAAAGCCCAGCATGAATGAATATGTCAATGTCAAGTCTTAAAAGTAAGCGCCAAAGTGGAGTTGTTACTCCTCCAGCTCGCTAAAGTTCATACTTTTCCTTCAGTAATAATGAAAGAGAAGGAAAAAGATGAGTGCAAAGCTTAAATACCGTGTGGCCCTCAGCAGGATCTGTGGTTAGAAGATGGATGGATGGATGATTCTGAGAATGGCTTGATGGACTTACAGCAAGGAGCACGAGGACTGTGCTGTAAAGGCGGTTCCTCATCATCTTCAAGGTGACCTTCTATGAACATAAGACCTGAGGAGACAGAGGGTCATAGGAGATTAGCCCACAATGGTCATCAGGGAATGAATCCATCAACAGGGATGAGATCTCAAAAACTCAAGGCTGTTACTCAGATGGGGACTGACTTAGGATTTACAGGTGAACCAACAGGAAGACAGTCCTGCACTAAGAGACTGTAACTAACTAGCTAATAACCGAGTGACCGTGTCAAACGTCGACTTGACACTAAACCAGGATGTCTCAACACCTGGGATTTAGGGATTGTCTCAAATTCTGCCTAAACACAGATTACACCTTCAAATGATAATCAATTATAATGCATGTGACTACATGCCATTTCAACTATACTGGCATTTCATCTAAACTTTCAGCTAGAGGGAAAATGAAAGGTTACCGTTTTGTAAAAATAATGATCCTTCGATGGATTTGCAAAGCGAATTGCGCACACCAACCCCTGAGGCGACTGTTTCACAGTCAGATGCAGAAACATAAATTCCCACGAAATTGACCCCCTCACCCCACCCTCTACCTCTGCCGTGTCAACTAGCAATATCCACCTTGAAGTAGTGAGAAACAATTTTGAAAAGCAGTGAGTAAAATTTCGAGCGTGCTGGGGAGAACCTGTTGGCACTTGACGGGAGGGACGAGTCTGGCTTCCAGCAGATCGCTTTGGGCCCCTTGGAGCCCAGTCCCTAATGGGGCCCCGGAGCAGAGATGACAGCACTGACCGGACAAAGACCATTATATTTTTAAATATACCAAAAGAAAATCATTAAAAATGAGCATGAAGGGGAGAGGATGCAGTGTTAAAAATTGGATTTGATTTTATTTAAGGAAATCTGTGCAGGGATGGATGCTGCACGTTTTTCCCGAATTCCCCTCCAGTTTTGTGGACACTTCATCATGTTCACCTCCTCGGCACCCAAGACCCCCGCGTCACCCCCTGCCAGCACCTACAGAGGTGCTGGATGGGCCATACTGTGGTCAACAGCGCGGAGCTCACCACGCACAGCCGGATCTCCGCCACAGACATTATCGGGCGATTTTGGATATCGGATTTTGCACAAAAAAAAAAAAAACATAACTGCGGCATAAATTGACTCCGATTCGATAAACTGGACATAGATGTTATATTTTATATATTACAGGACAGAAGGAACACTGGCTGTGCAACACCAGAAAGACCAGTGAGATTCTCAGCTAAACATGAAAGACACATGAACACCTCACACCTGTGTTCAGAGTGGAGGGAAGGAGATGCTGAGACAGGAATGAAACAAAAGCATCAGACTCCCCCCAACCTGAAATGAATAAACACGGGATGCGTGGTTAAAATAGCAAAAGCAGACTCACCCCACGGCTGCAGGCTCAGAGCGGATCCTCACGGCCGGGATGCAGGTCAATCACAAAGCACTCTGAGATCTACGCCCTACCTGTCCGAGGCCAGCTGTCTTATACCATTACTCAGAAGAAAGCTCCGCCCCCCAGCACCCTGGCTCCGCCCACCACTGCCCTCCATTTAGCCCCATGAGATGGATTGGACGATGGAAGGGAGCTTCTGTACAGCTCTGGCCAGTAATCACAGACACAGGATGCCGGGGAAACGCCGCCTCGCGTGGCTGACTCTGTGTCCCCAAGTCCCATGCAAATCCATAGGACACAAGCTGTCCCGTTTCTGGCCAGCCGGTTGATAGAGTCCTGGGCCCCTCCTTTCATCACTTTTTTGCATAAGGGTTTGACAAATGGGGAAAAAAAACAACTGGCACTTGTAAGGAGCCCCGCAATGTGTTTTGCTGTGTGGTTAAGGACAGCGCTCCTGTTATCCACTGAGGTCACCTGTTGCTCACCCACTCAAATATGCCCCACACCCAACGGATAAGCACCAGTCCCAAAATATCTTGTTCACCTCAGGATTCCTCGCTAGAATGCCTCAGATATTTTTTTTTTTGCGAACCACAGCCAGTCCAGATCTCCTGGCGTCTAATTTTCCTGTAGGAGCCAACTGAACATTTACTTAAACAGTGGCATTCCTTGGGCAAGCGTTCCGAGTTTCTGGCCGAACGTGAACATGCTCCATGTGAAAAATGACGGGGTGTTTCTGAATAATGTGCAGTTTGCGTAATTTCAGGGAATGAAAAAAGTCACCCCCCCCCCATTCAACCTGTACTTAGAAAGAAGCCAAGGCTTCCCCCACCCCCAACCCACGCCTGATCGCGTGCGGAGGGGCTTTAAATATAGATCCTCGTGGAAGCGATCCCTCCCCCCCCCCCATAAAGCCAAATGGAAATATAATTACAGTTTTGTTTATTGGTGCCTGTAGCTTAATTGTGTGGCTTTGGTGTGGGGGGAGGAGCACAGCCAGGTACAATCACACGCTCCTTCTCTTTGGTGCGGGGGGAGGAGCACAGCCAGGTAAAATCACACGCTCCATCTCGCCAAGTGTCAAGTAACAAATTGGACAAGGTTTGGCTGAGGAGCACTCCGAGTGACAGGACACGGTCTGGCGGCGTTCCCGGGATCCGTAAGCAGCCCTGCCCTCCTCTGGATGGTTCCGTTTTCCCGCATTTCCGTGGAGCGAGTGTCAGCGGCTGCCCTCCTTACCCGGTCAGTGCAGAACTGGAGCGATTCTGTGCCAACTAAAATTACCACATTCTTATCATCATTTCTGTCATACGGGTTTATGAGAGAAGCTAAATAATATCCCCTCGGGTCAACGTGTTTGTACAAGGTCACAGACATGAAATTTACACAATAAACAGACAAAGTAATGTGTATAAGGTAACAGCAGCGATGCCGCCTGAGTCAGAACAATCCTCTGATGGCTTTGGGTCTGAACCCTGTCTGCCACGGCCCTCCAGGGACAAAGCGCTATGCTACTCATCTTCAAGTGGGGCTTTCAGACTGAAAAGGGGGCACAGGGCTCCCCCCTCACGGCAGGGTACGAGTCCCTCTTGCCATCGGCGTGTGGGCTGCGTGTCAGGATTACCTGCACAGATAGACTTGCCCTCGATGTATTTTTGTGCAGAGATCTCCAGTAATTGTAGTTTACAAGTAGCAGGCCGTGCTAATTTGCAGCACGCCAGGGCCGTGCAAAAATGGGCAAATGAGGGGACGACACGCGGAAGCTTCTGAGTCAGCAGGGGTCCTTCTGCGTGCTTCAGGCAAGACGCCCTAGACAGAGGCGCTAGGTGACAGACACAGAGTCAGTCATCCTTGGCAGCCAGAGAATGACCTGAGCTGAACAGAGCAGCTTTTCATTTCTTCCATAAGAATGACCCATCACACATGGAGGGGTGGCGTGGGGGGGTCGATCCAGATCGCTGAGACACACAAAGTCCACTGTAAACGCCACACGGGAGACAATAGACTCAGTGACTCAGTAAAGACCGGCGTGCGACAGCGACCGCTGACAAACACAGGCCCGGCCAAAGCCGAGGCCCCGAGCCGCCCTTCATCAGACACGGCGCTCTGTCTGTGGCTCAGCACTGCAGCGTGACCAGATTTTCCGTGTAATTTAACGCCCCCATCGACCCTTTCAACCAGTGCCATCTCTATGAAAAGTTTAAAAATAGCAACAAACTCCAGGCTCCACCCCCTGCACTCGCCCCCGGTCGAGCTGACAATGCCAAAATTACCATTTGTTGTGCTTCGCACGCTTGCCGGCAGGCCGGGCCTTCGTGGCTCCTACGCAAGCTGGAAGGAAACTGCTCAGGGAAAATAACGACACAAAAGGAAGAGGAGAAAAGCCTCGTGAAGATGTTTTTACTGGAACCAAACCGGATATGGGGGGTGGCGGGGCTGGAGACGTGAGGCCAACCGCTGCCATTTGGTCTATGGGGAGGGGGGTGTTTGAAGATTCTATGGTGTTTTTAACAGACAACAAATTGGCCCAAAGCGAGCGACAGCGTTTCTTGTCCCGCTAATATTCTG
Organism: Mormyrus proboscirostris; assembly: GCA_026779585.1. Lineage (NCBI taxonomy): Eukaryota > Metazoa > Chordata > Actinopteri > Osteoglossiformes > Mormyridae > Mormyrus > Mormyrus proboscirostris. The sequence goes on along the minus strand of JAODKF010000042.1, from coordinate 2,103,909 downwards.
TCTGTGATCGACATCTGGGTTTCACTAAGAGCTTCACTCCACGGTGGCTGTAGAAAACAGCAGAAAGTGCCGGAAGAGCAGTGGCCCTTGGAAGCTTTATGACATTTTCCAGACCGGTGGGGGCCTGTGCATCATTTCACCACCTGGACAGTGAATATGCCGGCTGCTATAATTATCGCAGCCGGGTGACTCGGCGGTTAAGGACACTGCTTGTGCCATTGTTCCCCATGCTACTTTAGGCCGGCATGGCCCCGGCCTTTACCTCTGATGTCATCGCCTGCTTAAAGCCCGAACAGAAAAAGGAGGTCATCTTTAAGGCCAGGTTTGGCGCTGCTGGGCAAACGTGTTCCTTGGCTCCCTCCGAAGGTAAGTGGGCCCCCAGGGACACACCGGGGAGTGTTTTACACGAAACCCACGCGTGCAAGGTGAGAACTGCTGTCCGGCCAGACAAACACAAAGCCACGATAAAGTATAGCTTGGTGAAGAGTTTTGTGCATATTTTTAACCCATAAGTGCCTCCCTCCGTTTCGGTAACCTCGTCCTACCGACGGGCCAGGCAGCGGTGGGAGAGGGAGGTATCGGACCGGGACACAGAACGGGATGCCTTTTCATCCCAGCCCTTTACTGGGTGACCACTCTCTCCTCCTGACAGTCCCTCTGTAATTATCCTTGCTGGAAGAAAATGGCTCATTGCCCCTGTCATGCACTAATTAATGGACACCAGTTGCCGTAGACACGACCCATCGTGGTCCAGGACCCCATCCTGGGAATGTCAGCACTGGCACGTGGGGGGGGGGGGGGGATTCCTTTCACGTTCTAACACCCCTGCCTGTGTAACCCCCCCCGAATGCCAGTGCACCATAATTACAGCTGCAAATCCAAACTGCTGCATCTCCTGCAGCAGCTATTTCTGGTCCCATGCGGGTTGTGTTGCAAAATGCAGACGCATGTGAGGGCGTCAGGCGAGATGGATTGCGCCGGCGGGGCCCCATACACCGCAGGCACGTGCAGATTAGAAGGACAGCGGTGGGAGACCAGCGGGCCGAAGCGATGTCCATATCGCGGTCCAGCTGGATGGGAATAGAGCTTTCCGGTTTGATTTTCGGTTCAAAACCTCAGCCGGGGCCGTCCTACGCACGGCAGACCGGCAGCCAGTTTTGGTGGCAGCCTTTCAATCACATGAGGTGGGGCCCTACGTTTCCAAAGGGCTGACATCATCAATACAGCGTACAGGGTTTCCAGGGGACGGTTTCCAGGGGACACCACCCCATCCCCCGAGTGTATGGGTCCCCAGTGAACACGGCTGCATGTAACCGACGGCAACCTCAGCATCCCCTCGCAGCTCGTCGCCAAAGACCCGGAGAACCCAGCTGAGGGAAAAGTGAGCAGTTTGACTCCTGCATCCCCTGGGGGATCGACGTGGGGGTGTCGTACCCTCAGATCAAGCAACAGGCCTGTAATTAAGACATGAGCCTCTGACATGAAGACTGCGGCTTTCCTCTGGCGGGGCTGCTCATTCCATCTACGTTCCAGGGCGGTTTTCCATGTGGGATGGGCAGAATCACTGCCAGGAAGGATCCCACTTCAAAACTCCAGTACAAATCGGGCTCTTTGGAGTCTGGCTCAGAAAAATGTGTAATTAAACGATAAGCGGCCCAAAATCCCTCCCCTTTCCAAGTCGCCTGACGCGAACTGCCGTATCATTGCATCTGACCTGAGCAGGGTCATCCCGCAAGTCGCAGAGCGAAATCTTCGACCATTATTTTGGTTAAATACGCTGATGTGCCGCAGTAATAAGACTTCGCAGGGTCACCGGGTACAACGGGGAACAGTGTGGACGCCCTGGAGAGGGAGGAGGCCTCACCAAACACTGTTAAAGTTAAAAACGAGGGACAAACCACATGACACGAGCACAAAAACTCGCGGGGCGAGCGTGGCAGCCTCAGGATGGCTTTTGGGTGACAGGCTGTAATTTGTACCAGCTTGGCCTCCTACCATATCAGTGCCATTAAGGTACAGGCGCTGCTATTGCTGGGTCTGAAAACAACACACCCGCTAAGTAATAATATGGCTGACGGGGATCCTGACATGGAGCGAGGTTTCATTCACACCGGGTGCGTAATAGGCCTGGGGGAGGATGGCATGTGTATGTAACTGAACATTTCCAACCCACAAAATGAAAGAAAAACTCATAGCCCCTCACCCCCCCCCCGCATTATGCCTGAGAGTGATGTGTTTACATTTGAATTTTATTTTTGTAGCAGATGCTTTTTAAAGATAAGCATTTCTGAGAGAGCCGGGTCAGCCAGTCCCTAGAGCGGGGGGGGGGCAATCTTATCCGCAAAGGGCCGGCGTGTGTGCTGGTTTTTGGGGTAACCTTTAGGTCAGCTGTTCAAACCCAGATGTGAGAACTCCTCAGCTAATCAGTCTTCTAATTAATAATCTAATTAGGGAGTTTCATGGAAAACTTGCATACACAGTAGCCCATTCTAGATAAGAATACCCCTACTCAAGAGCGACTGCAGCCTAAGGGCCTTGCTCAGGAGCCCAACAGTGACATCACACAGAGTTTGGGATTTGAACTGGTAACCTTCTGATCACTGGCACAGCATCCTAACCCCCTGGGCCACACAGCACTTACATCACAGTGGCCCCGCCTTCTTCACGGTGTGCCATGGAAAAGCTCAGGTGAGCTGCAGTGACGGTGATGTCGTCAGCAGGAATATTCCTGAGCCAAACAGTCATCCGCCCAAGCAAACGAGACACTTGTTTTGCTGGATGTTAATGGTACAGTGAGGTATTTATAGCCCTACCGCGTTTTGAGCAGGTCTGCAGATGAGGCCCTTGATTCCATGTTTGCATGTCTGCCAGAACTTTTTGTGGTGCCAAGTGTCCTCTAAGAGAAGCCCAGAATGGATACTAGAAAAACAATCCGTTCTTCTCCAAGTTTCACAAAAAATCCACTTTGCTTTATATTGATTTTGTGTTTTATTCCATTGCTCTTCTTGGATGGATTTTGGTCACTTTGCTGACTGTGGGAAATGGCATGGCGTATCGTAGGTGCGCGTAGACACGGACCCCGTGGCGCTCCAGCAGCCAATCAAACGAGTGCTAATCAGACATCCGAAAAGCAAACCGCATCCTAGCCCAGGGCTCGGGTCGACTAAGCCGGCCTGGCAAACGGGAACCGTGAAACGGAAAGGAGAAAGGCAGGATTTTCAGAACACAAAGGGATGTTTTTGGAGTGGAGATGTCAGATGATGTCAGATGCCCTTCTGAGAGGGCTGCCAGACTCCTGCACTGTACCACAATGCACCAAGACCATCCGAAGCAAGACAGGTTAGTCTAACGAGCAGCTACGTCTCACACAGTCTACTCGCCACACATAGACGGCACTCCACTCCTCCGCCACCTGTTTACTTGGCCCAAACGCATCCCTCCATCGTCCCCACGCTGACCGCGTCTGTCCCACGTCCTGCCGACGACACCGATTATCGCTGAGGTTCTTGGCCGCGTCAATTCCAACAGCCACTAACACCATCTTTTGGTCACTGTTGTGGACCAGAATTCCTGATGCACTCCTGTTTTGATCAGCTGCACCTGGAACAAAGACCTTCCCAATCTCGTCATTCATCGGACACTGTGATTATTAGTCTGAGCAGCAGGCATGCAAACTGGGCTCGGACCAACCTAGTGGCACGACATCGTGCCTGCAGTTGTCACCAGTGAAGCTTTCATTTTTTCCCTCATATTCGACCTCGATGGAGGGCTGTTATCCAGAAAGGTAAGTAAATAGCATGAAAAAGGGGGTTGGGGGGCATTTTCAAGACTCAGTGGTCTTGAAGTCACCCAACAATTAGAAATCATCTGCCCGAAACCATGCAACATCCACCACGCCTGGGTTTCTCAAACAGGAAAACATATGCAAAGGACCGACCGCTCCAAGCCTCTCCTGAACCAGAAATACAAGTCTCGAATTAACACGTCCCCCGGAGCTGTTATAGATCGCTGTTTGGAGCAAGGAGCATTGTGTTGTCCAGACCAAAAGCACACAAATACAAAAGAGACTTGTGTCTGCTTAAAACATAATGTTCCCGATGTATTCTGACCAAAGTCGGATACACGGAGAGGGACTGGCGCCGCGCCCATCACGGCAGGTTATTCACGCCGCGGTCTTACCTGGAGTTCCTCTAAACTCCCTCTTTATTTTATCGACAGGCTCCCCATGCTTGAAAGTGCGGGAAACACGAGTCCATGGTCGCTTTGGGATCATCACACATGAATCATTCTACGGAGTAAACAGCGCGCTTACTTCGCGGACTGAGCTGAGCTGAATATTAGTAATCAAACTAGATAGCTGCAGTGTGTCATACACGCAGTGACCAAATAAAACAAAAAAATAAGTTGCAGACTACCTAACCCTCCACACCGACACAGTTATATTGACGACACGTAGGCTGTTATTTTAACACATTTTCCCCACGTGGATTTTCCCAAAGTGACAGCGGGTAATTTCAGAGATGTAGGTTAATGGACCGTATCAGGTTAACCTGCATGAAAACCTGCCATCAAAGAATGACCACGTCAACGGAACAACAACAACAAACAAGCTTCTCCGTGTTTTTGTTTAAAATTACCGAACAAACAACAACAACAAACAAACCTCTCCGTGTGTTTTTAAAAATATTTATTAAAATTGAATAGCTTCTTTAGCCTATATAAACCGTGCAAGGCTGTATATCTCTGTGAAAAGGGCGTTTACAGGAGTATCTTTTTTCGATAGCGGCATTTAACACGTAGGAAAGCCTGACTGATGAGTCTCCTCCTATGGCCCCTCAGCGAAGTTTACATTCCCAGTTCAGCTGGAAGCCGGTGGATGTGAGCGGTGCGGCGGCGCAGTGCACGGGCACGGAGTGACTAGCCGATCCCCACTGTAACCTTCTCATTCCCAGTTAGTGCCGGTGTAAAGTTGCCACGCTTGACATTGAATCCGGCCACAAGGAAACCATCGAGCGACCATGAAGCTCCCAGGCTGCTGAAATATTAACACTGCATGACCTGCCAGTGAACATTGATCATAATAATCCGATGATAAAAATATCCCGATGGACCGCAGGGACAAAACCGCGGTCCAAACAGACCCGTGACAGCACACTGCGGTCCGAACAAACCTGTGACAACACACTGCGGTCCGAACAGACCTGTGACAGCATATAACAGTAAAAACAGACCCACGATGACACACAACAGTAAAAACAGACCTACTATAACATACTGCGATACAAACAGAAATGTTATAATACACTGCGGTCCAAACAGACCGGTGATAGTACACTGCGGTCCAAACAGAAATGTTATAATACACTGCGGTCCAAACAGACCGCTGATAATACACTGCGGTCCAAAAACACCCGCGATAATACAACGCGGTCCAAACAGACCTAACCGACCCGGACTGAATCCATCGGTACGGCCGCATGCGATCAGCGGGACGTCGGCATGTCGCAGGACAAGCTTTAAACATTTGTTTATTTATTTAATTGCTTGTTTGTTTTAATTTCACTATAAAGACGTCGGATCCTAAAATAGCAAATGGCAACGAAATCAAATAATAATAAGATCCTAAAGATTCAGTCGATGTAACCTAAACGAAACGCCGTTTCTAATAAGCCGTTCCTGTTTTAGAGGAGCGCAATAAATTACACTGAATAGACCGATTCAGAAAGTTTCCCACTTACCGGGCCGGTGGGCGAGTGTAGTGAAATCAGCGACCTATAATCATGGTTCATTTGGGGGTGTTTTGGTGTGAGATGCCGGTCGGAAATCGGTGTCCTCCCCGGTCTCGGTTTTGAATGGAGCAACTCGGCTGCTCGGCGCAGAGGCTGCGACGTCACCGCTGCTGGGCTCCCCCCGCAGCGGGCCAGCCGGCCGGCTTCCTGCGCTGAAATTACACACGCTGGCACAGGTCCCGATCCCTATCCCGTCAGCGGCGCGCTGCGCAGGGCTTGCACACAGACTCCAAATGACATGGAGAATCCCCGTAATTCAAGGACGCTTTGAAAATGGGGGGAAGGGAACCTCAAGAGAGATGTACAGTGTCTCGGAGCATGTGTGGGGGAAGGAGGTATTCATGGAAGCATGACTGAATAAACTTTCAGGATAAAGACTGGCTCTGAATTAAGATCCCTGGGTTGGACTTTCGCAGATCTTAATATGTAGGACAGACACCCAAGGGAGATGGGGGGGGGGGATACAATTTCATAAAAATGTGCAGCGAAAGACCAAACTGGATTGTTTCCAGTGTCCTGACACACAAAGAGAGACATTTTTGTTGTGACGGGAGTTTTCTTGCTCTGGCGGTCCTGGTCGGAGCCTAAAACAGTATATGAGTGTTCGTCTGCAGCTGTGCTCTGAAGCTGGGGTTGTATAGCAGGACCAGATGGGTTAGGATAGCAAAAGGGCTGTGGGTGTAAGGCCGTCTTCCTAGGCCTCTGCCAGTGTGAACGTATCAGCTTTTATTCCCATCCACTGCTCCCACAGAGCAAGGCAGGCATCAGCACATATGAATACACTGAGCATCACTGCAGTGTAACACTGGGTTATTTACAAACAAACCTGGGGTCACACTCTGCCAGTACAATACTGATCTAGAGGCTTCTGCACTTCCTGCTCTCCCAGACAGGGGGCAGTAAAGGACAGACATTCATAGGAAATTCTCAAGGCGAGGTGACCATTTTCGAACGTCCAACTTCCTTTTGCAATTACCTTTTGTAAATTTTAACCGCACATAACGAACATGCCTTCAACATCTTATACAGACAAGTTTTTTCGGTATGTTACATAATGAACCACTAACAATATCTGGCATTTGACTTTCAAAACTAGTCATGCTAGTTTTTGTCAAAAGGTTATTGGAGAGAATTTCATCACATAGTCAGATTAGCTCTCCATAGGGTACAAATACCGAACAGGAGATACGAAGCATCTCATTTTTGAAAGACGGAAGTGCTTGTTATTAACTCAGGTGGGCAGTGGCTTCGTTCATAAAACATACCGACCACCTTCAGGAAGGGTGCAGGATGTTAAACCAACACACCATTCAGGGAACGTAGAGAGAGATGTTAAGGGTCTGTTTTCAGACGACGAGAGCAGAAGCAAACCCAGCGACATTATATTTTGCCTGTTCAGAGTTACGGTTCACTAACACAGTCGCTGTCATTGGTGTTGCACAGCTGAGAGAGACTCACCTTACTCTGAATGCTAGACAGGCTCCTACAGTGTGTGCAAACCTGCCTCGCGCGGAGGAGTCTCTCTGTGCAAATGTCTTCATCAGTGCGCTGCAGGAAACTTTTTACCCCACAGGCAAGATGCCACACTCTCAGTACAAACCCAGTAACTCCTGTTCTTGAAGGCGACTTCTAGGCGAGCGGTTACGGCAAGCTCCCAGAATGAGAGCACGACCTTTACGGGGGATGGGAACCGTCGAAGCGGCATGGGGGAGCGCGTCGGGGCTGAATGATGGGATGAGGTCATCACTCATGCGCCAGTGAACTTTTTAATGACAAAGAACCCACAGTAACACAGAAAACATAAGAAGGATATGAGATATTATAATTGCACTATGAATCTCTGCACAGTCATCTGTAATACTTTAAATGTGGTGGCACAGGGCCTGCAGAACAGAAACCAGAACAAGTATATAAAAATAGGCCATTAGATTCATATCAACAAATTCAAGACTCGGTAACACTATGTACAGAGAAGGCAATATATACCAATATTTACAATACACACGGGACAAACAGGCAGAAATACTACTTCACGAGAACATGAGCTACGGAATGCAACAAGACGACTGATATCCGTCTGCGTGGTTTTCCTCGACTGGGGTGGCGTCCATCGTGCTCGGTGAATGCAGCAGAGGATCCTGGGAAGTCTGGATGGTGAGATACCTTCTGCTTCGCGGTTGGCTCCACCCAGTCGGCACATGAACAAACACTCCCCGCACCCGTAACCCTTCCGTGACATGCCCCCGGCGAGTACGTCATACCAGCAATTTACGGGTCCTTTAATATCCTCATTTTGTCATATACAATGACAAGACACTTCATCTCAAGTGGGGGCGGGGGGGGGGTAATCTTTCATCTGTATGAGAATCTAGACTACAGTTTTGCATGGATTTTAAATATGAGGGACAAAGTTCTTGGAAACAGAGTGAACTGAAAAACAAATTCTCAGGTGCAGAAGAATCACCAGTGAAGAGCAGTTCTTGCAAATGGGCTGAAGAAAACGGTGCCGTCTCGCTAAATGCACACGAATCAGATGGTGAGCTTGGCACCGATACCCGGACAGGGGAGGGCACTGACATGGCACGAATGCCACAGCCTCACTCAGGCCTGTGAGATCGAGGCCTCACCCTGATGTTAAGGCTGGTGCCAGTTAATGAAAACAGCCACGGCGCTGCGTGCGGCAGGGAATCGGGAAAGTGGGCTGGGGAAATGGCGCCCCTCTCTACATCTCTTCCTGCTTTTCCCCCGTGTATCGCTGCTCCTGTATGGCAACGACCGATTCCCTTTAGGTCAGACTGCCCTGTGAGCCACTTATCAAACACCCAACTGATGCATAACCAGGCTCTAATCTAACGAGAGCCAGTTCAGCTCCTTAACATACTCAATGGAGATTCTCATACGCTACTGGAAAGACCCCAAAGGCTGGTGGGACTGGGATCCTGGGGCAGGTCACTGGACTCAGGTGGGTGGGGGGTGGGGGACCAGACAATCTCAAGTCAGGATACCCTGACCTGGTGTAAGAGCTACTGTGAAGAGATTTTGAAACACGTCCATCTGGATCCAATGCGCAGATGCCCACAAAGCCCACTGGCCCATCACTGGCCAGACTGGCAGGTTAAATCCCCTTCCACTGGAAACAAAAAGCAGCCCATTTAGCCTTTCAGGGTAACAGACATCTTAGAGGCCTGAATAAAACTTCACCTCCACCTCCACCTGCACTGGCTGCATGTAGCCACACAAAATTAAATTAAGTGCTGTAAAAGATTTAACAAAAATTAAAACATAAATACTGTACAAAAGTGTTTCCCGGTGCAATACCAAGGCAGAATGTATCTAACTAGTAGCATGCTGTTTAATATATAATTTTAAAAAGAAAAACTTAAAAATGGCAGAAAACAAGCGATTACGTGCGAATAGACGGCTAGATTCGGAAGGCTGGTGCTTGGTGTGTTCCCACAGACTTGCAGTGCGGTCACATGATGGCATATCATGCCCTCGCTCAGTGCCCCCTGGGCACACGCATCAGTTACTGCGGCGTTACTCTCGTACAGTAACAATCAGGAGATTAAATACATAAAGCATCTTCATTAGACATGTCACAGTTGGAACTGACAGTAGAGATCACATTTTCACTGGCTGGAACATGTAGCCGGGGGCCACGTAGCCGGGGGCCGCGTCCCATTGGCGTTCTCTCTGTTTCTCACTCATTCTGCCCACTTCAGGCCTGATTGAGGCCTTTGACTGTAACCGGATTAGCTCAGGATTTCAGGATTTGGTCCTTGGTTCTGGGGCCGGGCCCACTGACTTCAATGCTAATCTTGCTGCTCCATCTCTCCTTCAAAGAGCAGGTTCTCCTTCCTCTTTCAAATGGCCTTGCTTTCTGTGACTCACTCAGGTCGCCTTAATGGGACGCAGACTGAGGAGACAGGACGACAAGCAGAGCGTCACTGACTTCTAACACGAAAAAAAAAAAAACAGCAAAAGTAAAACACAATCGTCCACTGAAACCAGTATAGACGTGACCCGGACGAGGGGTCCCCCTTCCTGCATTCTCATAGACATGCTGGTGGCCAATCAGAAAAGATTTAGGAAGGGGGATAGCAGAGAGTATGTGCTGATTGGCAAGTTCCGGTGGGGGTGGTCCTTGGGGATGGGAGGAATGCTGAGGCTGGAGGTGGGACTCACACCCTCCACAGGAGCAAGTGGTTGGTGCTATCATCCCGCCCCACCGTCTCGCTGCTATTGGTCAGCCGGAAGTCCTCATAGCCGTCCCCCCCGCTGATGACCAACAGGCCGGACTTGGCAGGGAGGGACGCTGAGGTGCGTCGCCGGGCAGAATCTCGTCTTTGGAGGCCTGAACCACTGCTGTTTCCACTCTGGGTGGGATTACCTGGAGGCCAGAAGTCATAGGTCAATTACGTAGGTTAACAGCAGTATATGTATCTGAGCAATTGACTGATATCAGTGGTCGCAGTACCTGACTCAGCCTGTGGGGGGAAGCAGAGGTCAAAGCCCTCCGGCAGCTCGATGGCAGTGAGGAAACGCACGTGGCCCGTGTGGCCGTGGGCGGAACCCATGGGAGTCAGGGGACCACGTATCGAGCTAGATCCACCACTGGCTGAGACAGGCGGGATGGCCAGTGTCAGAACCACTCCAGCGCTGGTCCCCACCCAGAGCAGGTCCTTGCAGGCCAGCAAGGCTGTGATCCGCAGGCAGGCTGCCTTGTGTTGCCGGATGATAGCATCTGAACCTGGGCATGGAGAAGTTGCATGTCACTCAGCTTCCCAGAGCAACCAAATCGTTTACTCAGACTAAAGTAAAGACGAAGGGCCTACAGCCGTAAAGATGAGCTCACCTGCTAACATCTTGTGAACGGCAGGCGCCACGTCCACTTCGGTCAGGCATTCACAGGTGGGGGCGTGATAGAGACGCACCTGAGCACTACCCTGCAGGGCAATCCAAACGCCCTGACCATAACTCACCATGCTGGTCACACAGCGACTGCTGTCCTGGCCAACCTGGAAGGAATGCTGCAGAAAGACAGCACAGCACAGTTAGTGACGGCTAAACGGGAGCAGACAGACCCAAACTCTACAGCTACGGACCAGACGAAAGCAGAGGGAGACCAAATTCTACAGTTAAGGACCAGACGAAAGCAGAGGGAGACCAAATTCTACAGGTACGGGCCAGATGGGAACAGA
>JAODKF010000042.1:2032489-2060148 GCA_026779585.1 Mormyrus proboscirostris | reverse complement strand
CACCCCTTGTAAAGATTTGTAAAAAGGATTTTTTAAAAAATCCACCACAGCCCTGCTTTCCAAATCCACCGGCCTGGCACGCTTTGCCCTGCCCAGTGCTCCCCCCCAGTATGCTGCCACGTGGAAGCCAGGCCAAGCCACTAATTATCCCCCTCCCCCCACCTTGATGTGTTCCAGCTCAGTCACCACACTTACGGGTCAACATTACAGTTAAACACGGACAGCGTTTCCTGAATGCTTACAGAACACGGATAAGGAACAGTGGGACTGAAAACAGCAGCAGTTCAACGCACAAGTAATGCTAAAAACGTACTGATGTCGGGCTGGGACATGGAACATATAGGAGGGGGGAGCTCCCTCCAGCAGAGCATCCCATAATAACCATGACAAATGAATGAGCCCAGGACACCAGAACAGTCAGTAAGAGTAAGCTTTACTCTTAAAAAGCACACAAACACCTACTGTGGCCCTCCCCACCCCATAAGGTATTGAGACACCTAGACTCACCACTTTGGCCTTCTGGGGCCCCGGGGCCAGGTCCTCGCCTGTTTTCTGGGGCCCCGGGGCCAGGTCCTCGCCAGCTTTCCTTGGTTTGGGTTCGCCAGCAGTTGGGGTGCCGGGCAAGGAGCTGGACCCCTCTATGGATGGGCCGGCTGGCGTCTCCGCGACGTTCAGCGCCAGGATGTACTGCTTGGTGACGTCCTCCAGGGAGGGGGTCTGCTTTACCGGGCACAGTTTGGGCCGGGTTGGTGTGGGGATGCTGATGGGGACGCCGTCATGGGGGACTGGGGGCCCCTCCGGGGCCACGATGGGCGTGAAGGTGGCAGGCTCACTGGCGTGCCGTACGTGTTTGCCCCGTGGCGTGCTAGACTGCTCAGGGTCGCTGGTCTGCCGTGGCGGTGCCGCCGGTACCCGGGGGCCTCTCTTCTTGTAACTACGGCGCGCCATGTGGGGGGACAGCACCTCTGCCAGCTTAGGATCGAAAGGGAGACCAGGGGCTGCCTCGGTGGGGCCGGGCTCTGGGGCCGGGGGTGGCACATGCTCTGAGTGTGGCCAGGCCTTTCCATCAGTCCGGTGACGCCGCCGCTGCTCACCCAGCTCCGCCAGTTCATCCCGCTGCTCTGACAAGATGGGCTCACTGCTGGAGGGCGGAATGGCCTGCTCCAGCTCGCTGATGGGCTCACTGAAGTCCACAAAGCCTAGTCCATCGGGCCCCGCTGGCTCACCACGCCGACTTGGATCACTGAAGGATTTCTTCTTGCCGGCCTTGCCGTTGGCCTTGTCATCACCAAGCTTGTCCATAGCGCCGGGCTCGTGTACGATGCTGCGCAGGAGCGTGCTGTAGTCCCGCAGTGACTCACTGCACACCGACAGGTCACTGGCGGCGCTGCCTGTACCCTCCCATGGCGCCGGGATGCCTGCCTTGGCGTTCAGCGAGCCCAGGAGGTTGCTGTCCACAGAAAAGTTCTCTGCGTCCTCAGGGACTGAACGCTGGCGGTGCGGCATGGGGTCACTGAGGGAGCGGTACGCCTCCCCGTTCGACTCCCCATTACTCCCGTTGCTGGAGTCCGAGCCGTTGGTCCCGGTTAAGGAGAACTTCCTCCTGCGACGGAGGGTGCTGGGTGTGGAGGGGGTTTCTAGGGGCCCAGGGCTGGTGTTTTTGTGAGGCCCTGGCTCACTGATGATTGCCACGGCCTCAAATTCGGTCCTCACTGCCGGCGTTGGGACGCTCTTCTCCAACTTTAACTCTGGTGCCCCCTCCTGGTACAGGCCCGATTGGCTCCATGCGGTCAACGTTTGCCCCAGGAGATCTGTGCCTGACGAAGCTCCGCATGAGCCGGTCTCGGGCTCAGTCACTATCCCTTCGTCGGTCAGGCTGGACTCATGCCCAGATGACTCATCCATGGACTTGTCATAAAACACATTCTCGTCAGATCCCCCCTTTCCTAAAAGCTTCGCACCGTCTTGTGTCTCTCCTGAAACTGACATGGCTATGCCCTCCTCTGCTACATCTCCACTCCTCTGTTCATCCTGCTCTTCTTTCTCTTCATCCTCTTTTCTTCTGAAATTTTCATCTTCCTCCCGACCCATCCCAAATAAATCCTCATCCCGAGCCCCCATTTGACAGATGTCCCGAATCACCTGTCGTGCCTCCTGGATGTATTGGTCTTGCAGCGGTGTGGGCATCTGTTCCTCATAGTCGTAGTCCCTCTGGCCGTCATCGCTTTGTACCTCCCTGTCGGGCACCAGTGCCTCCCCATCCCCAGGTATGTCCAGGTGCTGCTCTGAGTTGCTCCTTTTCGCAGTCACACCAGAGAAATAGCGCCGCCCTAGTGGCTTGTCAGAGTAAGTGAATGACTTGGCACGTCGAAGGGTGGCGGTGAGGTCCTTGAGGGACAGGCGACTCTGTGCGGATCCCTGGCTCCTGGCCCCCATTTTATACACTGAAGAAGCAGCTGAGTTTAACTCGCACCCGTCCTCATTCTGATCTGCACCTACACGCCCTTTCTTTCGAACCCTGAGCTCAGACAGGTCTGTCTTGAGGAAGCTGAGTAGGCTGAGCGTCTCTGAGGTGATGTCCGGGTTCGACATGGACATCCGCTGCTTCTCCTTCTCGCTGCTGAGGCCGCGACACAGACCCAAAGTCTCTGAGGTCGTGTTCTCACCGCCTCGTGTGGTTAACAGGGGTCTGGACCAGACACGGGTACGAGGGAAATTGTCCCCATAGCCGAAGCTGGGCGACCTGTACATGGTGAAGTTGCCGCGGAAGGCCTTGCATGTCCCAGAGGTAACACCGGCAGCAGAGTGGTCCTCATCCTTCAGCGTCTCTGTGCTGGAGTACCTGCTGCTACTTCTGGAGCCACACGGGCTGAAAGAAGGGATGCTGACCTTGGACACCCGGGACACCACCGGCACAGGGGTGGGGGTGACCCCGTCGGAAACCCCTCTGTAGAGCCTGCCAGGACGCTCCCAGGGCTGCCCTGACAAGCAATGCCTGCCTTTGGGCCTCTCAGAGCGCCACCCATCCCCCGGGGGCTGGAATCGCTTGCCGGGCTCCATCACAGGGACCCCGTCGCTGTCGTCTGATTGCCCATAGTCCTTGGCTGGCCCCGCCCCACTGTTGCTCCTCTTCTTCCTCCTTAGGGATCTCCTCCTGCTGTTGTCTCTGCTGGGGCTTACTGGCACAGGGCTGTCTTCCTCACTGCCCGATGACCTCCCTTGGGACCTGGCCCGGGTGCCATTTTTGTTTCGGGAGAAAGATACAGCGGCCCCGGCACGTCCGTATGAGTGACTTCCCCTGCTTCCCTGGCTACACCCTTCCTCCTCCTCGCCTTCCTCACCCGAGCTGGGACCTGAATGCGCTGGTGCCACAGAGGGGGCAGCCTGTGGTTTACAGGAACTATGTGAGGAATGTAAGCTATCCAGTGGCTGTGTCTGCTCCTGCGGGTGCTGCTGTCGTCCCAGTGAGAGTGCACGGCTTGCTACTCGGGGGGCTACGGAGCTGTTGCGAGGTGGGGGTGCTGGCGGAACGGGCTTGGAGCCCTGACTCTCTTCACGGGTCTTGTGGGGGTCCGGTCCCTCGTCTGAGTAGTGCCTTGTGTTAAAATGAGAGTTCAGACCCTGATATTGGCTCCAGGAGCAGCTCAGGAGGTGCTCACCTCCCTCAGCTGAGGGGGCATTAAGATCTGGACCATTATCCTCCTGCAGAATATGTACCCGGCCGATTTGCCGTTCTCTGCGGTCCGGTCGAACCGTAAGCTGAACCGCAGGTTTTGGTTCGTCGCCGTCGGAAGTGGACCTGTACTTTTTCCTGCTACTGTCCCCAAACAGTTCTCTAATTTTCGGCACACTCGGCCAGTTCGTCAGGTCCACATGAAACAATTCGCCAGGGGACGAAAAGTATCCCCGGTGCGCCCTGCAAGGCGCAGTCCCGGCGGCAAACGCGTCTCTTCCCAAATTTAAAGATTTGGGATCGCGGGGGGCAGCGGGCACTTGCAAAGGATCTCTCTTACCTCCGCCCCTGACCGTATCTGCGGTGCTGCCAGTCGTCGGTCGTTGAGCTCTCTCGGGATCGGAACCGGGAACCGGGTCACACGACGAGCAGCTCTGCTCCGGAAGCCCATACGCTAAAGTGGCCACAAACTCGGCGTCGGTAGCCGCCAGATGCCCGGCGTCTGCTCTGGGAAGTCTCCGCGAAAGCTGCGCTCCTTCCAGGCGTGTATCTACGTCCGAGTTTCTGTTGAACCTCACCGACAGCTGCCGTATGGAAGGCGACACTGCGTGGGGGGAGTCTTTGTGCAGATCTGCGCTTCGGAGCCCGGCCGCCGAAATCTTGGAAACTTTTCTTGGCGCTGCCGACGGCTGCGCTTTCTCTACTGCGGTCTGTGGATCTGGTGCTGGAGGGGGAGCGGAGACCGGGGGGGGAAGGGCACTCCCGTCCGAGTCCCTTGATTTGTGTTGTTGATCCTCTGCTCCAGAAGCAGTCCTGTTGGCGCTCCAGTTCTCCAGCTTCTTGAAAGAGACGTTCCTGTGCACGGACACCTTCTTCTCCATAGTGCATGTCCTCCTTCTTTTGTTTCTGCCCACCAACTATTCCATAGCTGAAGGCGATCCTTCTTCCGAGATGGTGCAGGAAACTGCCTCAAACAGCCATGTACCCACCGCTCGGTGCGTGGAAATGGCAAAAAGAGCAGCGGGGCGACTATTCACGCGAAATCGGGTGAATTAGATGTTAGTCTGTGCGAGAGGGGGGGAAAAGCCGCATTCTACTTTTCCGCTGCTTTCCGCTCCCCGGTTCCGCTGCACTCCCACCCATCCACAGAAAAGGGCTCAAAGTTTGGTCAAACTTTTCTCCTGACTTTGTCGGCTCCGCAGCCCCTGCATCGACTTCTAAAAAGCCCCACTTTTCCGACTGCAATCCCATTTCCAGTCTTGCGCGGCCGCGTCCACACGCATCTCTACCCTATCCTCGAATCCCGCTTTCTGCTGTATTTGTTATTTTTATATAATAAAGTTTTCCCGTGACTTGTGTGTTTTACATGCAAATGCTGGGTCCCGGCGGTGGGCGGGATTACAATGATAGGGTCGGCTTAGCCCCTTAGGTATGGGGGAAAGTTCTCCCTTTAATTTGGGATCTAAAGAAGCCTAATCCATGTAGTATTAAATCCTCAGTAAGTATACGACACTTTTACCGCTGTTAATTGCTATACATCTTGTAAAGCTCTGAATAAATCTATGCGCTGAGACTTTCTGCTTTTAATGAATTTACTCCAGTGTTGTTTTTGTAAATTTAAGTAACCCGTTCGCATTGTTTTGGCGATGCAGCACTAAGCACTTGAGAATGATATGAGTGCTTCTCTTTCATTCTGCAAACAACGCCTCTTTTGTGCGCTTCCTTTTAACAGACTGCTTTTTTAAACAGTTCTTTGTCCTCCGCGCCGCGAAACGCCGGCTACCGCGTCCCCTAGCGGCCGGCGCGGTGCAGCGCGCCCACTGGCCTCGGCCCCTTGTTACTGCCCTCTATGAGCCGTGGTGGGTCAGGGGTATTACCCAGGGTGTGTCAGGATGAAATACACCGAAGAGCGAAAAAGAGAAGCTTCATGGTTGAAATACCTTTATTGTCACACAAATGGCACACAGATTGCATGGGTACATCCAGACTAACAAAACTCAGCAGCGAGACAATTGGAAACATGATTCACAATAAAACAAATATTTGTGAGCCTGATAGACATTAAGACGAATTCATTCAACGAAAACACGAAAAATCAGTTCTGGCAACAGTTAATTTAACTTTAAAGTATTACTTTTAAATACATCTACAAACAATCAACGAAACTCACAGACATTTAACAAAAACTGCCAAATAAGCCAAAGTTGCCACTTTGAACTGCATCTGTTTAGTTTTATGTTAAACTACGTTGAATGCTACACTCAGAATGCAAAACAGTACACAGTGTAACATTTTAAAACTGGACTGAATTAACGTCACATACGTTTATATTAATGGACTTGGATTACGTTCACGATAACCATCAGGCAGGATCACTCGATTACGGTGATAAACACTGTCTGCATCTCCGCTGACGCAATATTTTCGGCGCAGCACCAGACGTCCATAGACGCGTCAGTCATGGCTACATACCCAGCTCTTAATATACAGCTGCAGTCGGTATTCTTAACCACGCGCATGAAGCCCTTCTCCAGCAGGACCCGCGCGGATAATGACCGCCGTTGCAGTACTCATCGTCAATACGGGCATTTCAGGAGCATTATCAGGCCGCCCACGCCATCTTCTGGTGAGACCTACACTCTCAGTCCGAACGCAGCACAATGATAATGATGATGACAACGACGATGATGATGACGGCTGCTCGGTTGGTCTGTGAGTTACCTTACGCCTCCAGGGATGGAGGTCTGATTCCCCAGCCCATCTCTGTCTGTGGAAGGTGCATGGGATTCATCTGGATGTCCCTGCTTCCTCTCAGTCCAAAGATGCATGTTTTGGAAGATCAGTATCTGTAACAGGCTACCCATCCAGGGACCGTCTGCTTCCTAGGATACGCTGCACATTCACTGTGGATAATCAGTTTTGGAATATAACTTCATAGACGACATGCTGCATTATATACATAACATACAAAGTCCCTCAGTGACACGCGTGGCATTGAACACGGCTGTATGTAAACATCAACATGCATGACCTCACATTTATATCTCTCCTTTTTCACACAAACAGTCCCCCTGACGACCACAGCTGGCATCTGAGACAACAGCTCCTCCCCTGCAGTGCCCCAGTGTAACATCCAGTCTCCTAGCCCGGGCCCCCCCCCCCCATTTCATCCACCCACCTTCTGGCCACAAATCAACCCCAGTGACCTCACTGGCCATTTACTAGGAATTTCACCTCAAGTCAGGCTAATCAATGCGGCCGTATAAATGCTATATGAACAGCACTCAGTGCCGATCAAAGGCGTACTGCAGGCAGGATCACCACCGGCGCCCCCTGTCTGAAACTAAGAGAAATTGGCTTGCAAAGTGAATCCCTGAGATTAGAAATCCCCCCCCCCAAATGATGCCACCTTTAAAACCAGCCTTAAATAATTTTTATCCCACCGTGCCTTTGATTAGCACTGCTAACCAATATCGATGCATTTTTTTACTCTTATTTCAATTGTCTTTTACCTGGAGTTTTTGATTTTCCATTTAATTCCTATCACTTGATCTTTTTACGTGCAGCCCTTTGAATAAACTTAAATGTGCCATTTAAATAAACTCGCCTTGACTAAACTGGCACCGCACCCTGAAGAAGGTGCCGTATGTGGACGGTGCTTTTTATGGCATCCATTGGGATGAACACCTGTATAGCCATGAAGGAGAACGAATGTTTCATAATATACACGTCACAGTGATGGAATCTGACTCGGAGGCAGCAAGGTGGCGCAGTGCTCAGCACTGTTGCCTCACACCTGTGTTCAGTTCTCCGGCAGGGGGAACTGTGTGCGGAGTTTGCATGCTTACCCCCCGTGTCATCGAGGGGTTTCCCCTGGGTACTCTGCTCTCCCCTCACCGTCCAAAAACATGCTGAGGTTAATCGGAGTTGCTAAATCGCCCATAGGTGTGAATGTGTGAGTGAATGGTGTGTGAGTGAATGGTGTGTGAGTGTGCCCTGCGATGGGTTGTCACCCCATCCTGGGTTGTTCCCTGCCTTGCGCTTGTAGCCTCTGGGATAGACTCCGGACCACCACTAACATGAACAGTACAAGCCGTTGCAGAAAATGTGTGGATGGATACTGACTTAACTTTGGTCTCCCTTTGCCCACATGAGCGCAAGGTGGCTACATTAAGTACCAGCTACATCTTGCAGGGCCACGCCCCTGCCCCCCCAGGCCTCACACTTGGGGTGTCACATCCCTCATGGTTGTGATCCTGTGCAGCAGTGTCCGTGTGCTCTTCCGGAAGCGAGGCTGCGTGAAGTAGAAGAGGATGGGGTCCAGGACGCTGTTCATGCTGGCGAAGGGCCGCGTGCTCTTGTACACCACTGAGTAGAAGTTCCGCAGGTGGCACGGCGCCCCCTTGAGGGCACGCACCAGCAGGTACGCCGTCTTGGTCAGGTGGAAGGGCAGGAAGCTGACGGCGAAGACCAGCACCACCACGGCGATCATGCGCACGGCCTTTTCCTTGCGCTCCTGCGAGGCCACGGTGGCTGCCGGTCTTCCTCGGCACAGAACACGTGCCATCAGGCAGTAGCAGACCACGATGGCCAGGAAGGGCAGGCCGAAACCCAGGCAGGTCAGCGCCATGCCGTAGGGGAAGTAGTCGGCGGAGCGGCGTGGCTCGCTCAGATCATAGCACACCGTCCGGTTCCTCTGCACCCCCGTGGTGGCGAAGGCTAGGGTGGGGGCGCACAGGGCCAGCACCATGGCCCACACGGCGGCGCACACGACCCAGGCACGCCGCCGGCCCCCGGCCCGGTGCCAGGTGGCTAGTGGGTGGCATATGCCCAGGTAGCGCTGGAAGCTGATGCAGGTGAGGAACATAATACTGCCATGCAGGTTACTGTAAAACTGGAAGCGCACCAGCTTGCAGAGCGGCTCGCCAAAGGGCCAGTAGTCGTGGCTGGCGTAGTTGTAGATGAGCAGCGGCAGCGAGCAGACGTACAGGAAGTCGGCGGCCGCCAGGTTCAGCATGTAGATGGTGCTGCGGGTGAGGGCGCGGCTGGAGCGGCAGACACGCAGGATGACGGCGGCGTTCAGCGGCAGGCCCAGCACAAACACCACGCTGTAGACCACCGGCAGCAGCAGCCTCTTGAAGTCCTCGCTGTACGTGCAGGACGGCAGCCCGCCCAGCGTGCCGTTGTGTCCCGGAGAGGCCATCTGTGTCGCTATGGTGACACGCCAGGGAGCTCTGGAACGTACGGAGAGCATCGGTGAAACATCAGCGCCGCCCAACACAATGACAAATTTAAAGCACATTTGCACATATTTAAAGTGAATTTGCACATATACAGATTACTTGACTGCTACTTAATAATTGTACTATACAAGAGCCCTTTAAATTATTATATTACTTTATATAGTTTATTATATATCTATATTTAAACTATTACTATGTACATGCATACATATATAATTACACATTTAATTATATCATTATTACTATTATTATAATTCATTATTATATAACTACTATTTTACTACCCAAATACTAATCTAGTGTTTTACTTTTCTGTATATGCTTTGCTAAATGTTGAATGTTCTTTGTATTGTCCTGTTTTTGTAATGTCTCGGAAACATACTTGGCGAATAAAATGATTCTGATTTAACAGAAGAGGAACCAAGCTTATGGATTAAAAGTGTGTGGAACCTTTATTTATTTATTTAGTGAGATTCAGGCCAACCGACAAGCATGTTACACTTTCAGGGGTTGATGTTAACATCTATGCACCAGCAACCGTCAGATCGATCCAAGTTTTTACTCAGTATTCATTCATGTATTTTCTCAGAGGCCGGCTCTTCTCCCGTTACTGGCCTCCGCCTCTGCAGGAGCAGCCTTGGCACGTGGATGTCTGAGGTGTTGAAGGTTGCAGGACCACGTGTATAACAACCATCAGGGCAGGAAGCTGCTAAGAATGGCAGGAAGTGTGGAAGCTCTATTACTTCCTGTGGAGATTACAAGAGTCTGGACCGGGAAATAATGCTGGCATGGCTGCTATCCCTCTATGTGCCACACGGTGGCGCCCATGAGCACATTATGTGCCTCTGCTTAAGATACAGCTTCCGTGCAGCCCCATAGCTCCTAATCAGGTTTAGATCAGATGCAATCCAGCCCCCAGACAGCGTCCAACAGCTTGGAGCGTGATGTCAGGTCCTAATGGAGGCACAGGCCTGTTACACCCTCAATGCAGGTGTTGAGCGGTACGAGAGGGCGGCGGTGTGAGCGGCTTAATCACCGCGGCTGGCTCACCGCCTGTCTCGCCTCTGCTCTCTCTGCCTGCTTCCCTGCCCTCACGGCTGTCCGCCAGCTGTTTACGAGACCACCACCATCTCCATCGTCATTCTGCTCACCCGTCGTACCGCCACCTCCGCTCAGAGTGGGGGGGGGCATGTGCCATTCAGTGACACCCGTTTCCATTTCCATATCCAGGCTGCCGCGTCGGAGTCACCGTGGGGCCTGATCACTTTACATTGTGGTTAAAAACCTCACTTAAGTGTTTTTTTTTTTCTTTCTTTTTAACAAGCCCAGGTTAAGAGGAACCAGCCGGGCTGCTTTGCCCAGGCAAGTCTCAGAGGGCGGGGCGGGCCGGGGGCGGGATCTGGGGCGAGCTGGCGATGCCGGGCAGGACATGTCACAGCAGAGCCATGCAATGCGGTTAAAGGCAGCAGTTACACGCTTCTGCTGAATGGCGGCCTGGTGCTCAGGGTCTGGACGGTCAACGAGTCAGCTGAGAGGAGGCTAGGCTGTAAAACTTTTGAGCTACATACTAAAGGACGTAGCGTTGCCAGTAAGATGTCCAGCTGTATAAATATGGGTCGAGGCGTCAGACGATCAGACAGACGATGACACACACAGACATGCACAATCTACGTATTACTGCCCACAGACAAATATCCGTGGGCGTCCCTGAAGTACGCGTCACTTCCTCCCCGTCACATGGGAAAACAGCCAAATTAAGGCCAGACTAAAGGGCCAGAGAGGGACCGGGTTCCTCAAGCAGCAATACCGTGACCTGTGGGTGTTCTATTGCACACTGACGTGTACATTCGGTAATATTTCACAGCAGTGGTAACAGTAGAGTCTTACGTCCAGCCTTCATACAATGAGGACACCACGTCATGGCCCCCCGGCCATGGGTGCCGCTCCAGCAACCTAAACACCCGCCAGGAACAAAAGTCAGCATTTAAACAGGCTGAAGTAGAAGTAGGTTTGTGATGTGCGCTTGATATGGCAGCTTGAATCTTGATGAAGAATCTTGAACCTTGACGTCCGTTTGAATTGCTTGCTCACCATTTTGATATCTGATGTTGCTCATGATATTTATGGGACGTTTAGTTTTATAATTAGTTACCTTAATAAAGATACTTTATACTTTTTGTCCTTTTTTACATACCGTATTACAAGGATGAGAGAGAAACAGCATTTTGACTCCCTTGTATGTTGTGAACATACAGGGAATTGACAATAAAAGCCTATTTGATTGATTTGATTGACTGATTACTTTAAGTAACGGTGAAGTGTTTCACAGACGGCCATTAAAGAAGGTCTACGACGCATCGATCTGGGAGAGCAGCTCTTCCTTTCACTGGTCCCGTGTGAGCGACTATGTGAGTAATGGATTATGGGAAGGATTTCCAGCACAGTGCCTATCAGTACGCAGCTCTGATGGTAAAAGGGGGCAGTGGATAAGGCCACTTATCACACCAGGGCCCTGTTGGTGGATTAGCGTGACGCCACTGGCCCTCGGTTCACACGCTATCTCCACGTCACACGTTTCAGCTATATTTCACAGTGGTATGTAAGGACATGTTTATGTGATCAGAAGTTTGCCGGTTCAAGTCCCAGGGTCGGCAAAGTGACGTCACTGTTGGGCCCCTGAGCAAGGCTCTAAACCGCAAAGGGACTGGCTGGCCTGCTCTCTAAAAATGTGCGTCTCTTTCAATAAAAGCACCAGCAGAATAAATTAAATGGCGTAATGGAATCCTGATGCAGCCAGTGTAGAGATTAGTACAGAAAAACACGAAACGTTAAAACGCTACTGATGGGTGAATCAAGGGTCTTGGGTTCAAACCTTTAAAGGTTTTTACACCTGGGAGGGGCGGCGTTTCAGGTGGGGGGTGGTATGTCTTAATGTTTAATGAATGGTATTAAAAGCAGTTTCAATTTATTAAATTGTTAACTTCATTAAATATCAGAAAACAGTACTTATTTTTATACGTGTTTAGAGGTGATTATATATTATAATAATAAAAGAATAAGGTTAATGTAAATTGAATTACATTTGCCATACTGACTCGTTCTGACGTTTGTGCGTAGCGTTGTCAACTGGCTGGCATGAGATTCTCATTCCGAGATAAGCCTGCACACTCATTTACATGCATGTAATTTTGCCGTAAGATTTCTCGCGTGAGCGTCACCTGTCGTGTATCGGCCGTGAACTGAGCGAATGGGCCTAGTGACCGAGATCATTTTGATCACTTGAAACATTAATATAATTCTACTTACCTCCGGTATTCACACAAAACTTTCATCCACATATAAAACACATGTAAAAAAATAGTATGAGACCAAATGGACATTATTAATCACCTAACAGGCCCCGCAAATTTCACATACGCGTCTGGGGAGGGAGACTGGATGAGTCCGCAGCTTTGCTAGGGAAATGCATTAGTGCAGTTTAATGGTCTCCTGAAATGCCTCCCCCACTTTAGAAATGCGTGCGGTGTAAAGGCATGGAAAATCAACCATTCGGTTATTATATTACATATCTCATCTAACGCACAATAACGAATTCCGCCACAAATACTGTAATTCTGTACTGAATTGGACGTTTTATTGTAGAAATTTACCGTCAGTTTTCTTTCAATGTTTCGGTCACGGTCTCAGTTCAGGTATGGGTGACCGGGATTGGTTGGCACAGTTTTCATCCAGCGTGTTTTATCTCGGCCAGGCATGGGTTATGACAACCCAGCTACCTGCAAATTTATCCTTAAATCTCATAATATCGGATAAATTTAAACATTGCCTACTAAACTAATAAGAACAGTTATTAAGCAAAATCTTGGCCATTGAACATTTTAAACGTCATATTCTTAAATTCTTTCTCAAATGATTTTTCAAATAAAGAACTTGTTTTTAATTGTTGAACACTGTGTACTATGTGCCAATCAACCCCAAAATCTATGTGCTAACCAATACTAGATGCACTCTCTGTGAACTTCAGGATTCCAAGTGGCATGACATCGTAGGCATTCAGATCTTAACACAAAATATAGCTAATCTCCATCTCTGTTTGATACAATTAATTTATTTTCGATATTTCACGCAGATAGATACAAAAACACAAAGTGATAGCCACCTTAGCAGTGAACTGCATTCCGATTTCTTGGTAAGATGGATGGGTGTAGTTTATATGGACACCTCTTATAATGTTGGATTTCGCTTGGAAATGATTGCCGAACCAACCAAACACCGATCTCGCCAAAATATCGCACTGCATGCCACAGCAAAAGGCCAGGAAGAGGGATTAAATGCCGCGGCTAATTTCTTAAAAACGAATAAATGCAACTTTACCGTACTTTTGGATAAATCAGAACTGAGTCAAAATCTGTTTTACTACAATTTTTCAAAGGATGATGTTTATGTACGCTACATTATATTAGAAAGATTAGGCAGCATCACATTTATGTTTTAATGCGATAGTAAAGCTCTGAGTGATACTGTCAGTATTTCCTGTATATATTTTATGAACTTTTTGGCATACAAGCAGCTCGATCATCCAGATATTTCGTTGTTATAGGCGATGTTAAGTCAGACACATTTGGAATATGAAGCACCTGGATAAACCAAGACGTATACACACCATAAACTTCACGTCCCCAAACCGTCCTTCCCAGTGCTAGTGAGGGATCACAGTGCTGCTGCATTCATACATTGTGATCAACAGCAAAGCTCGTTTTGAAGCGATGCTGCCAAGTTTTCTACACAGCGATCGCGATCTCTACGTTACATCGATAATCTGCGCAACTTTAAGCAATAAGAAGTCTTTGACTTACCTCCGAGAAAGGTTATAAATAGCGAGCCGTGACACCGCGCTGCTTCTCTCGTCCCCACTCCCCTTTTAAAGCAGGTGCCGCGCCACATGTGAAACTGGAGCCAGGCGGGGTGCTTTAAAAGGGAAAGTGCAAATGGACGGCGCTGCCCCGATCCCGGAGTTAGACGGCTGGCTGGAGGAGGGGAACAGCCTCGCTGGGGACTGCAGGACCCACTGCTTGACCCAAACCGATATCGCCTGAAAGTATCTGCCTTGATGTAAAGCATCACGCGCTGGGTGATTATAGATAAACCCAATTAAAGACCGAGGCTATGGGAACTATAATGTAACGCGTAATGAATGTATTTCGATGTACAAATGCAGTCGGAAGAGTAGCAATAATACATTCGTATTTGGTGGTCGGAGATGGTAAGGGCACAGAGGTCTAGCAAGCTCTCAGGACTGGGTTCTGCACTCCAAGAAGGCCAGCAAGCTGCAGTGTAATCCTTACCTCCCAACAACGCTGACAGTCCCTCATGCAAATACGCACCGGAATATTATTTCTTGGATTTACTGTTTTGTTTGCGAATAGCTTCTTAGACGAGAATCGCTCAAGCAGAAAACTTGAAAAAAAAAAAAAAAAACATTGCATTTAATTCACGTTCTTTTCAGATTAATGTGAATGCAGAACCTTCGGATCCCAGGCGCGGGAAGGTACTTTGAGCTCATTGTGCTGTAAACTGGAACGACCAATAGACGTTACTGAAGTTCTATTGTAATATCGGTAACTCTCAGTAACAACGGCAGTCTTTTTGGAGAAATAATCATGTTGCCTCTGAGCCATTGTGAGATAACTAACATAACACTCTTTTTCTTTGCTGAAGCACCTCTACTTCCAGCGCTGCCACTTCAGATAACTGCGAATATTGTCACGTTTCAGCAGGGTTATTTGGGTGCCAGTGATGTGGAAAGACAAACACCTTAAGCCAAATCCTACCGATGTGGTAGACAGAATTTTGGAAACATAGACATGAATGCTGGTTGGTCCAGGTCAGACACATTCCGATAATTATCTGTGACTGTGAGGATAGACAAGTGATGTGAACGACTGTCTGAGCATCACTTTCAGGTTATGCTCAATATTTAACTGCAAAGCCCAGATTATCTCAAATTCCATTTGAACAATTCCTCATGTGCTGGTAGATGTGAAAAATGTAGTGTCCGACTACTGTAGGACGTGTGAGCATGACCCCAGTCAAGGTACTGTAGTGTATGTGAGCATGACCCCAGTTTATATACTGTAGGACGTGTGAGCATGACCCCCAGTCTAGCTACTGTAGGGTATGTGAGCATGACCCCAGTCTATGTACTGTAGGACGTGTGAGCATGACCCCCAGTCTAGCTACTGTAGGGTATGTGAGCATGACCCCAGTCTATGTACTGTAGGACGTGTGAGCATGACCCCAGTCACAGTCACAGAGTTCTCAACTGGTTGGTTGAAACACAATCCCGGTCCGGACTTTTACTCTCTGGACTTGAATTATCCAACTCTGGATATGCATCACTTTACATATTGTCTTGTATGGGTATAAGCTAGCTGTGTAGTTAAATATGCACTTGGGTTTTTTTTAGGTTGGTCTCTGTGTCATAGTTTTGAACAGTGATTGGTTTATGTTGTTTTATACATCAAGTAAATCTGTTTTGTTTACTTCTTGTTGTCTGCACTTGCTAACACTGGTGAATCCCTAGATGGTGGCGTGACCGGAATTCCTGCTTAGAATGGATAAATGGCATTCAGGGCTTGCTGAATGACTTGTTTATATTGCATTATAGCTAATGATAGGCTGGCATCCTGCCATTGAGTTGAGTTTATCAGACATGGTTCCCATGACACTGGTCACTGGACTCACTAATCGCCCATGCTGGTTATTACTTTGCAGATCTGAATCAGGTCCTGAGCTGATGAATCAAGCATGCTGACTTTGGACTGTCAGCCTTTGAAATGAAGATGTTAGATGGATATGTTACAGCCACTTCAGACTGTGCCTGAGCTGTGATCAATGGATTAGGCCAGAGTTTGGTACTTGGGGGGGGAGGGGGGGGGCACAATTTAATAATTTAAATACAAAGGACTATTTGTTGGGATGGGTGAATGAATGTACATTAAATATCAGGGGAGGGGCGTGCACTCCCCATCTGGCACAGTGGTGGTGCAGAGGTTAGCACTGTTGTGTTACACCTCTGGGACCAGGGTTCGAGTGTGTGGCGTTTGTATGTTCTCCCTGTGTTGTCATGTGTGTCTCTCCACAGTCCAAAAACAGGCTGAAATCACCCACAGGCGTGTGACTGTGACCCTGTGACCCTGAATAGGATGAACAGTTACAGAAAATGGGTGTCCAAACATGCTGGCATGCTCTGCAGCCCCTAATTTCTATCACTACTTCTAGGTAGTCCCAGAGCTGGATAGACCAAACATGTACGTACAATACGATACAAGTTTTGCCCTAAATTTTCTAAATGGGGAGTAAGTGGATTGTGCACTGTGGCTGAGGATATCTGTGTTTCAGCAGAAAGTGGTTCCCACACCGAATTACTGCCCAGACTGAATGGGGTAAGTCAAGTGTAGGGGATGCCTAGAGTTATAGTCTAACACAGTTCCTAAAATATAAAAATTACACGCATTCAGAGCCTTAAGCTGACCAGTTAGATTCCATCACCAGTAAGAGTTGTCGTAGCGGCTTTGTGTTAGTCTGCAATTTTCCTGGTTGCATCACTCGAAACTTATGACAGGCCTCCCCGACGCTTCCAAAAATGTAGCCATTTCCCGCCACAGCGTTTGCAGAACGGAAACTATATTTGTGCAATTACCGCGTCTGTCCATCTCCACTGCCCTCCCCTCCTCTCACTTCCCATTTTCACTCAGCCTGTGGCTTCTGCACATGCAGAGAGCCGCAGTAGTACGGCTATAAGTACTTCTCCATAGGTGAGCTTGCTTTCTCCTCAAAGGTCAGAATCCTGCGTAATGGACACAACTAAACGTGACGTCATAGACCACGCACATCCCTTCCGGAGATAATTCAGAGGTTCATGCTGAACCAGCAGGACTCTGTGCGCCTCTGACTCCTATGTGACCTTAAGATAAGTTGAGAAGACAGAACAGAACTTCACTGATCGACATGAAGCTCATTTTTCATAGAGGATGTTGAAGCATCAGCGTAGGGGCAGTGATGAGGGAAACCCCCCTGTTCTCTGCTACTTTTTCTTCAAATATATATAATATGCAGATTATAATGAGTAATAAATAATAACACCAATCAATGGGACATGGGATAAAGTCTTTCTCCAATCACCGATAATCCTGTGGGATGGAACCTTGATACCATCAGTAGGAACAAAACCTGCTTGAATTTGATGCAGCCTCCCCATCCCAGAGAATGGTGTCACAGGCCCCTCCCTCCTCTCATTTCAGGCTCATCAAGCGTACCATCACGAGGGAGCAACCTTATTACAGCCTCCTCATCAGCCCTGCATTTCCCTCTTGTCATACGGTGGAATTACATTGGCGGTCCAGGCTTCTTGCAGTAGCTCACCAACTGCAGACAGTGTTTCTAGAATATCGAGTTTATGCAGCTCATCTGGCCACAAAACACGGCGCCAGTAAACGTGGGCCGGGGCTTTTTGCGTATGATGCGAAAGGAATAAACATTTACAATTTATTCACCCAGCTGACAGCTGTTCCTCCCAGAATGTTCCTCTTTATCTGCATCCAGACCTTAAAAAGAGAGCTTTGGTGTTCCACTAATAATTTGGATGACTTTGTAAGGATGTCAGCGTATGGACATCAGTTTGGGTTAGCATTGCTAGGAACCGAATCTGCCCCGATTCCTCTGCCCCCCTAAACACACATGGTACACGGGGCTATTCAGATCACGATCATCAAGGTCCAAGCCTTGCTGATTTTCCAGCCTTCCTTAACCTGGGAACCAGGGGTGAAGCATCTGGCCAATCGCATTCAGTAATTTTTAAACTACCTGGGAGACCTGAAAACAAGGCCTGGGTTTAGAAGCCAAGACCAGATTTGAAGAGCTCTGTGGTTCTCCTGCAGTACTGGTAGGGAGATGACCCTGCCAGCCAAACCTGAATGTACGCACTGGTGTCAGCGTGGACTAGGAGTGTATGTGTGGCTCAGTAGGTTAGGACGACTATCAGAAGCTTGCTGGTTCAAGTATCTGCATCATGGTTGGGCCTGTGATCAAGACCCTTAACTCCCACTTGCTACAGGAACTGTCTGACTCTGCCTATCTAGTGGCACATTGCTTTGGATAAAAGCGTTTGCTGAATAAATGAAATGCACATTGGATTAGACTGGCACCGGTCACTTAGCACACATCATATCATATGGTTGTTTTTTTTTATGTTGTCTCGAGCCGGTTCTGCTTTCTCAGCGCAGAAATCCAAGGAAAGCGAAGTGAAAGCTCCTTCCAAAGAACTTCTCAGTTCTTGGGCCACCTGCATGTGATCCACAGGAAATCCTGCTGGGTTCAACCCCCCCACCCCCCAGTCTCTTTTCAGGCAGCTGTGTGACACAAAAGCCATTTACTACATGAATGCTGTTCCATCAGCGTCATCTTCCGCAGGAAAGTAGGAGCGCCGTTTGCAGGCACCCGTGCCGGACTTCCTAGAAGCCGTCCGCGGTCTGACCACACACTTCCCATCTGACTCCGGGAGCACAGCACGTTTAATGGAGACACACACTGCTTTAGAACAGCATTCCCTCATCCTGGCAGTCTGAGGGTCTCTTCAGAGCAGCGTCCAGGAACATAGTTACCAGTGTTGGGTAAATCAGGTCCTGAGAATAAAAGTCCAGATATTGTTTCAACCAACCAGTTGAGCATAATGAGTCACAGTCACAGAGAACTCAACTGGTTGGCTGACACAAAAAATCCCAATCTAGACTTTTACTCTCTGGACTTGAATTACCCATCTTAGGTAGATGTTTCACCATCTTAGATAGTGAAACATTTTTAATATACATATTTCTATTATTATTATTATTATTATTATTATTATTATTATTATTATTAATAGGAATTTTTCTGTGGTGTGAGGTGCTGAGCTTTTATGCCTGAGGGGAAAAGCATTCCAGTATTAGACCATAGTGTTTGTAAAAATAGTGAAAATACGTGATCAGATGACGGGAATTCAGTGCGGCATCAGCGAGTTTCATGATCTTGGGGGGGCTGGTTAAATCGGCCTGAATTGTTACAGCTTTGTTCACGCTCGACTCACATGCCCGGAGCTCCAGATAGTACCTGTGTGACACAAATTGCTGACACCAGCACTGGCTGATTTCCCATAACTGACATAAAGATGAAAAACAACAACAAAAAAATCTTACTATCACTTTAGCAGGGCGACATGCAGCGATAAACGGTGGTGAAACATTGTGGAAGTTTCAATTCTGGCATGAGACACCAGGCATAAGAATATGGAAGAAGGTCAGCCAAAGCGTTCTTTTTTTTTTTTTTGGAAAGATTTTAATAGTTACTGAATGATCTACATCTTACAGTAAATATAATACAATTACAAACTTGGCTTAATTCTGTCACTGGGATCACTAACTGATCCTCCAAAATAATACAAAATGAAATTAAAAAAACAAAACAAAACAAAAAAAACATTTTCACTTCATGTCCACAAGCCTGACGTGGGTCTGTCATGGAATCTCAGGGCTCCCATCTAACACTTTAAAAACATCACAACAATACTGCTGTAAGCGTGAGGTCGCTGCATTGCGCTGCCGACGTAATGTTACAGCAATATTGATGCTAGCTGGGTGCTAAGCCTCCAAGTGTTGGTTCTGTGTGCCATAAAACACGTTTGGAAGACAAGGAATATTACGCCATTATATTAGTGTTCAAATCATAACACAAACACAACATAACAGAATTACAAGCTGCATTACCTGAAAAACAAATGTAAACCTATTAATTCCTTTACTCACTGTGAATGAACCTCCCCCCCCCCACCCCCGACAGCCCAAAAGCAAAAGAGAACAAACAGCTGATTTCTTCCCACATCACACACGTTCGAGTGTTTTGTGTGTGTTTGTGTGCAGATGAAACATAAACACCTGTCCGTGTGCTCAGAGGCATCTCACAAACAAGTGGACAACTAACTTTTTAACCAATAATTTTGAAGGAAATTCAACCAATGGATGAGTCCGCTGTGACTGGGATATACCTCATGGCATTACTACAGGGCTCATATTACTTCACAGGGTTGAGATGATATGAGGGGCAGAGGGGGGGGCATTCCCTCCAAGAGCGCTCTTCACCTTCCACACCATGCAGGGAACCTAGGCGACAGCGCGCCATGACAGTATTCCACTGTAGGGATTTAATTCACTGACATCAAACTAAAACACATAACAAATGGCTTAAGAGCAGTTTAGGGTGGATGTTATCGGTCTCTGAACTGGGCCTCGCTGCTCACAGTGTAATTTTGGTACCCAGGGTTTTCAGAAGGCATGAGCACTGTGGACGAGGACTTGAATAAGAGCAATGCCAAAATTCTGGACCAATATGAAAAAAATCCCAAACATCACTTTCTTCTGGAAGGCGTTACTATAACAGAAGGGAATTTAAGGGGAATATGCACAAGGTAGCTATAGTTATCTCTGCATTCTTGGCAGCCATCCACAGAGTGCTCTGTTCTTCTTGATCCCGAGCATGAAAGCTGACATAACAAAGCATTTCATTGGTGGAGCTTGAGCCAATGGGGAGGCAGCTTTCTAAACTGTATTTTCCCTTGCGCCAATGTTGCATCTTACAACTAAAGACACATATATACTGATATAGAGATCACACAATAAATATCAGAAGATGACATAAATGCAATATTATGGTAAATCCATCAAAGGCTAAATTGACTTGAAAAGAGTCAGAACTGGAACTGTAAACACTGCAAAATTTGTTTTTGTAAACCATTTGCTTAGCGGAAACTTTCTGAACATCTGAAAATCTTGTTGAACTCATCCGGCTGACAGTCTCACGCTTTGATATCTATTCTCACTGGTAGGATATAAAATTAGCAACAAGTAGTCTTCTGAAGTCTCACCCTGGGAAATTTATTCAAGTGCCAAGTTCAGCTATTAAGTTCAAAGCACACAATGCCCCCTGCATGACGAAACCCAAGAGCATTATGTGCCAGTCCGGGACAGGACCGACCCGAAAGCCTGCGGACTTGTGTTCTGAATTGTTCCCAGAGGATGCACAGGAGCCTTCAGATCAGCCTGAACATAAAGATCTTCTATGTAAGAATAATAAACATCAATCATCAACAAAACTTAAATAACACTTATGGTAAAAAGTACTTAAATTACATATCAGAAATTATTTTTTAAACCTAGCCATTTTAATTCATTTATTAAGCTTTTTTAAAACTTTTGTTTTTTTAAGTTTAAAATCCCGAGGGGTTCTACTCGGGACTGAACCTCTGGAGTTATTGAGCCCCAACAGACCATGAATTTAACTCTTGCTAGCTGGGCCTTGTGCACCAATTCATTTACATTGCAATCAATTTTTTTGCAAAGACATACAATAAAAGTGTGTTTAGAATTTGAGCAGCACCTGATGCTGTTTGTTCACTTGCATTTCACGCCGTCTCAGTCCCCCCCCCTCCACCCCCCCACTCACACGGACAGGGGCTCGCTCAGCTGATGCTGACGTCAGACGAACAGCAGCCTGAGGCCATTGCAAAGGAAAACGTTGGGGGGGGGTCGGTCGGACTCAGTATCAGCGTGATCCGCCACTGCTCAGCTGACACGTTTTATTTTCCCATAAGTTCAACATCTGGACAGCAGAAGAGCGCCCCCTTTCTACTGAACAAGTGAATTACTGGCTGTACCATATCAAAGTCAGTGGCTGGTGCTATGTCAGTTTGCGGCCCAGCATTGCGATGACGTGGTTTTTTTCGGTCACTGTATAACTTTATCGAAACCACGTGAGCAGGAACGTGTGGGGTGGAAGGCAGGCGGCCGTGCTGTAATGCAGCCGATCAGCATGCGGCGATCGCACGAGCAGGTGAGAGGCGGGTCCCCTGGGAAATGCGGGATTTAATGCGCTGACCAACAGCGAGTGGCCTAATGGTCTGTGGTGAGTGGCGCTGTGGTAATGCAGCCCCCCCACAACCCCCGCACTTGTGGACAGGACTCGAGGCCGCGTAAACGAGGCAGTGGGGTCGTCTCCATATAAACATGCGCTAATTACTGAAACACTGATGGGGGCCATGAGGTACCATATAAAGGGGGGGGGTGTGGCTCGTCCAGACGGAGTCCATCCAAAGCACCCGTTTATCTGCACGGAGCATCCATCATGGGTGTTCACACAGGGCTCTCCGAAAGCAACCATTAGTGATTAGTAAGATCACCCTGTTCTGTGGTCACTCGCTGACCACCGTGGTGTAAACGAACTGCGCTACAGCACCCCTCCCAAAAGACAGTGCCTGAGGACCCGGACAGCGGCTCCTGGTTTTTCCGTGGCGTGTGCGTGTGGGAGTGACCCTGCCTCCGTGTTCCCCGTCAGCATTGGCAGGAGAACAGAGGGGATTAAAGATCGAGGGGGGGTCATTAAAAAAAGAACCGGCAAAAAAAAAAAAAAAAAAACTTTCTGATACTTGCTCAGGTGATGGTTTTCTGGGCCGTGGGTTGGGGGTAAAGGAAAAACACAGAAAAACACAACACCTGCAACTCAAACTCTCACGTCCCCCTTAAAATTTCACCTTCCACAACCATCTCCCCCCCCCCCGAACCTGGAACTACAAACTGGGCCGGCCAGACCCTTTTTGGGCCCCTAAGGGACATCTGACTCGGGCCCCTAGCCCTAACATACCTCAGGCCTCATACTTTTGGGTCCCCTGGATGCTGTTGGGCAGCCATTCAGATTAGTTATGCTTTTGGACCGGCGCTGACTGAAATTTATTCCCACAATAAATGGCAAGCCATAAACGATCGGATTAAATTACTACAAAGAACTGATAAGTGCCCAGGGGACAGCGGCCCTTCAGGACTGGCTCCTAAGTGGATTCTGACCTCACAGCCCGTCGCTGCAGCATGGAGATTAACTGCTTCAGGAAGTGCAGAGCACGTGGGACTGGACCAAACCAGACCGGACTGGGCCAGAGCTATAAGGCTCATTTTACAGTTTCACCCCCCAACCCTCTGTATAACCCCTTTATATTCTTGTAAATCTTGTACGTTTCATACATATCCTCCTGCTATATCTTGTGGTGTCTCCCCCAAACACTTACTGCTAAACTCTACGTCCCTTTCAGTCATCATCCTGTTCCTGAATGAGGCCTGGTGACACCCCCCCTCCCCCCCCCCTCCCCAAATTGGCACGAGACAGATCACTTTCACATTTTGCTGCCGCGCCCGGGTCCTAGTCAACGTGCAGTGCAGCACCCCGACTGCTCGTGCGTGCGCGGTCGTGTGAACGTGCAAACACACCAACACACTCACACACACACACACAACTATATACTCAAAATCTTATAATTGCTTACTATATCCTGATGAACAGGCTAATTAAGTAACTGACTTGACTTAAAATGTCTTCTACATATTGTGTAACTAAGATTATTGGAGCATCCTTCTCCTAGCAAAGGGATACCACATTTATACTGTTAAACAGTGGATATATTCATTACAAGTCTATCTAAAACTGCTACAAGCTGGAAGACAACCTTTGTTACCAGTACTGGAAGGAATATTGAAAGGAAATCCTTTAAAATAAAGTGTGAAATCCTCCAGCCTTTTTGACGAGGGACTTCGGAAATAATAAGAAAAAGAAAACAACAGAACAGGTTCCTAATATCTAACTCTGTTACAAAATTTGGCAGCATAAGATGGAGGTGAGGGTGGAGATGAGGATGGGGTCATGGTTCTGGTTCTGGCCTGGAAAATGGGCCCACACTGAGACAGAAGAGGATTCCTATCTAGTGTGGAATGTCAGTTATTCTGGAGTTTCTGTGAAAGTATTCATGGAAGGAAAAACAAAGAAAAACGAACAATGCAAAAAAAAAAAAAAAAAAAAAAAAGAACAAACAAACAATTACAAAGCAGCTTTTACAAAAACACTAGGAAATGCATAAAGTGACCTTTGCACTTTGCTTGTTCTTGCAAACAGACTCGGGGCTCCCACACCAAACACGAAGCTTCTGTGTAAGACTTGAGTAGTTGCATACGATGTTTAAACTCCAGATCTGAAAGGCAGGGGAGGAGAGGGAAACACAGACAGCAAAGGCGTGAGGAAGCTGGGGGAGAGAGCGGGCTGGTCCAGCATCCCCCGCCAGTCCTGCCTGCACACGCCTCTCCTGACATTACTGACATGCCGCTGACTCAGGCATAAACACCTGAAGAGGAGAATCAGGTATTTTCAAACAAAACACTGCTCTTCCAAATGAGACTGAGCAAATTCCACTGGATTCCATCTCCTTGGAGACAGACCACTTAAAGCTACACAGACAGGAAGTGATGTCAACAGGAAGTGATGCTGATGGCAGGGGAGTGCCCTGGGCCCCTGCCGGCAGACACGGCCTCCCGTGGGCACAGTGACTTGGGGCTGCATGCGAGGCGTCAGGCAGGCTGTGAGCGTGCGTGTATGTGCGTGTGCGTGCGCATGCGCATGCACATGCAGACTTACATGAATCGGCCAGTGGGTTTACCAGTGAGGGGGCACGTAGCTGTATCCGGGTGTCCCTTGAGGCCGGTACGTCGGCACGGTAACCGGATGTGCCCCGATTGTGTGATGCTGCGGCGTGGTCAGCAGGGTGCCTGCCGGGAGAGGAGGTACAAATTAATGCACTTAATAGAAATATTTGAATTATATTTATAGCCCTGAATCGGGGGCCCGCTCTACACTCTCTGGAGGAGGGGGAGGGGCTCACCGGCAGACATGGCCATAGTGGTGCCTGCCACCATCCCCATGGCCATACCGTTGGAGCGCGGCGCGGGTACAGGCGCGGGATAGATGGCTGATGGGATGCTGTTGGGCTGCACCACCGTGGTGTGGTGGATCACATGGGGCTGGGCAGCATACACCGGCTGTGTGTAGTACGCCCCCTGGTGGAGAAATATGTGTCATCACATCTGTAATCGTCATCGTTATTTTACATAAACCAAAAATGGCTGCTCCGGATCGGTACCTGGGCGTAGAGGTTCTGCTGGGGGTAGGCACTTCTGATCGGGTACATGGCCGTCTGGTAGGGGCTGGGAGATGGGGAGTAAGGCGGGGGGGCCCCGTTAGTCTGGGTGGGAGGCACCTTGTAGGGGGTCCCAGTGGTA
This sequence comes from Mormyrus proboscirostris, assembly GCA_026779585.1. Classification (NCBI taxonomy): domain Eukaryota; kingdom Metazoa; phylum Chordata; class Actinopteri; order Osteoglossiformes; family Mormyridae; genus Mormyrus; species Mormyrus proboscirostris. The sequence goes on along the minus strand of JAODKF010000042.1, from coordinate 2,035,054 downwards.
TATCCTGTAGGACAAGAAGGTCGGGAAGGGAGCAACGATCTGAGACAGAGGCAAGACAGGGGATCAGTTTGGCATGGGGGGGGGGGTGTAGGATGGAGGAAGTCCCTGGCTGGTACGCCCCTGGACGGCCCCCTCTCTAGCCCTCAGTGTCTGTGATGGCACATGCACCAGTGTGTTTGAACACGGCCCCCCACCAGGCTGTGGTCGGGGACCTCCCCAGGAAATCCGAAATCAAAATCTGAGCCAGACTTACTCACAAACAAAAATGCCGTCAGGTTATAAGCAGGTTCTCATAACGAAATAAAGGAACGGAAGGCGTCCCTCTCTGAGTATCGTGGCTCTACACGGTGCCCTCGTGAAGCACTTCATGGTTATACAGTGAGTCCCTCTAGGGGCCATATGACAGAACTACAGCCTTTTCCAACACCAATGTCAAAGACAAGGTCATGGCTGCATAGCTGCTGCTGGAAGATATGAAGCACAGCAAATATGACCATTTCAGCTCTACAAACAACAAAGGCAGCAGAACAACTGGGAAATAGACCACTAAACACAGTCTGAGCCCCTGGGGACACTGCTTTATGCTTTAAAACTGGGCACAGACCTGTTTGCATTTAATGCGCTGAAAATATGTCTTTTGCTTAACAGGACTGTTGACTTTGATAGAGACAAAGTGCCTTTAGCTGGACCGCATCTATGGTACCCCCCCCACATTCTGGGGGAAAATGTGTGGTGTGGGGTAGGGAGTTCACTGCTTAGGGGGGAGGCGAGTCTGGCTATCATCCAGGCAGAGGACGGCCATTCGATTTAATGGGAAGACCATTTTCTGCAGCTAAAACATGCTTGGCATTATTAGCTAAAAGCTTAACTGCCCTCAGCCAATCACATAATGTTAGAGGAAGCGGTGTGAAATCTCGCTAATGACCCGACCCCCCCCCCCAGCATGAGAGAGAGAGAGACCAGGCACATGAGAAATCTAAACAGACGCAGCATTCTGAGTTGTCTCTCCATTATACTAAAACGGTCCCCCCCCCCCACACCGTGCTGCAGGACAATCTCGTTCTGTAGTCTGCTGGCAAACTCGCCTGCCGCATCGATCACTTCCTCACGTTACAAACAAGCATGATGGTGGGAAGCTGGGAGGCACCTGGTCAAGCAGGAACCAGCGAAGAGCAGAGAGGATCGCTGACGTGTAACACATCTATCCGAGGACACATCTATCCGAAGACACATCTATCCGAAGACACATCTATCCGAAGACACATCTATCCGAAGACACATCTATCTGACGACTGCTAAACACTAACTGCTATCTGTGAATTGCTAACTGCTAAATGCTAAAGTCACATGTGGTCTCTATTCTGTCCTCTGCTGTGGTACTGATCATCCCCTCAGGTAAACGCTAGTGTGCTGAAGGGAGCTGTGCTTCCTTGTGGGTGGCAGAGCAAGGGCACAGTGTAGCAGGAACCAGGGTACTGCACAGTGATCCACGGAAGTGTCCATTCAATGATGTCCAGGGTCACCAAATTTCATCAGCTGGCTGGTGGGAGATTTTTAATTTGTGACAAATTTGCACACACATTTGCATGCATGTGAGAGTTTTATTACCTTGTAAATAGTCGGTAGGGTTTGCAAACTACCCCAACCCTCTTGATGCAGCTAACTTTAGGTTTATAATGGAATAATAGAGATTTGCTATAAGATTACTTGCATGAAAGTAGAAAGTACGAGTGTCACGTAAGGTGTGGGAAAGTTGGCAACCCTGTGATGAGTAATAACTGCTATCAGCTAACTGCTATCCGCTAACTGCTATCAGCTAACCGCTATCAGGTAACCGCTAACTGATAACGTCTAACTTCTATTTCTAAGAACTAAACATGAAGTGCTATCTGATAACGGATAACCGTGCATGTTTCTCTTTACCATTTGCCAAGATTCACACTAACCCACAGAGCACCTGAAAATGATGATCAAAGTCACTGTGAAGGACATCACTTCACATTCTGGCATGTCTGTACCCCAGTGCATACGCCCAACAGCTGCCATTTTGGCGCACTAACATGGTGACAGGCTGCAACTTGAACTTGAATGCGTGTGTCTGGAGAGAAACATTTTCTGCCACCAGAATTTTCCAGCACAAGCGCAACTGACCTCTAACAGAAATACACCTTAGATCTAAGGACATTCCACGTTCATGAAACAACTTAAGACCTGTTCGCTATTCGCTTCTTGCACAAATCTGGCCCGCCATAAACAAAAATATCACTGATCTTAAATGAACACATTTAAACATAAACACAGAAACACAGACCCATACATACTGCATATCATCAAAACTTTTTTTGGCATCTTAATGGGGAACACACACAGCGATGTCAGCCTGCAGACATTTTTTAAGTGTTCCTAACTGATGAGCTGTTCCATGCTGCAAAGTCACATGTTTACACCCTCCATAGTGTGACTCTATGCCAAACAGCTAAATAAACAACATTTAGACTCTTCTAGGTTACATTATGATTTTAAACAATGTATGAAAATCATGCCTAGCTGGGGGGAGGGGCGGGG
>JAODKF010000042.1:1981004-1993087 GCA_026779585.1 Mormyrus proboscirostris | reverse complement strand
CAGTGTGAGAACCCAACCCCCCCCCCCCAAAATCCCTCCAAAACTCTCCGCCTCATAGTAGACTGTAGAAATTCTGTAATCTGCTCCTCTGGGATAGATTAGTCATGCCTGTTAGCGGTACTTCATCACTCACTGATGGCAGTGCTCTCTCCTTTTATTCCTGGGAGCGATTACATCCCTCCGCCGGCTTTGGCCCATTCTCTTTCTTTTGGCCCATGGACTGGATGCTGGAAGAGAAGGAACCTCTTAATGAAATGGGCTCTTAATCTCCATGAAAATGAAAATTCCGTGAAAAGTTGCTAAGGCAGAAGTAAACAATGGCAAACTAAACCGAAGCAGTTAGTTAGAGGTTAAGGGTGCTGAACCGCGCAGCAAGGTGCTTAAATGGGAGAAGTGTTCAAAATAAAAGGAAAATAAATATTGCACGTTTTGAGTGCTGCAGCACTTGGAGAGAGAGATGCTGCAGTTGGGCGTTTGCGGGGGACTCCTGTGTGCCTCACATCTCTGTCTGTGACACTCCTGTGGCACTCATGAGTAACCCCCCCCTCCACCCCCGTGTCCCCCCCCATGCTGTAATGAACCCAGTGATTCATTACCCCTTAATACCTCAGCTGTGCTTTTCTGGATGAGTTCAGCTGTATATCAGTGTGTGCTGCAGTCAGGCGGCCTCCAGCTTGTTTTTTTTGAGGTGCGGGGGGCATTTTAGGGAATGTGGAGGGACATTCTGCCTTACATAATGGTTCTTGGTCTGCCCCCACATGCCGGTTAAGCCCCATGACCATTCGCTGCATGCTGGCTGAACTCTATGCGGAAAGTTCCGGAACAGGCCTCCCTGTGGGAGGAGAGTGTGAGTGAAACCCGAACACTGTCTTGCTGTATCATGCATCTCTCCATGCCGGCTTTGGGGTGAATGGAGGAGGTGTTTCAGTAGAGGAGCCAGAGACGGTAGAAGGAATATCAGAGACAGATAGATAGAATGACAGACAAAGAGAAAGAGAGAGTCTATCAACCACCTTGTTGTATGCGAGTCATTTCAATGCCCAAAGAATATTTAAGGCTTCGCCCTACTGTAATTGATCTCCTCTAGCGAAACAGACAGAGGGCCCCAAGTCACAAGTTCAGAGTTGAGCAGGGACCCGGAAACCCTCAGAAGGTTCCTCAAAAAATGAGAAGGATCCCTGAACACTGAGAAGGTTCCTTAAATACGGTGACGGTTCCTTGAATACTGATAAGGTTCCTCAAACACTGAGAAGGTTCCTTCAACAGTACGAAGGTTCCTTAAACTCTCAGCAAACTCACAGTCACCTACTTCAGCTTATTTACAGCACCAGGGATGTGTTCGAACCCGAAACCCCAAAGCATACCTCTGTTCACACATCCCTTCAGATACCACCCCCAATCTGAAGACACAGTGGTGGCACATTCAGGGTCGGGGCACCACCGTGGTAGCAATCCTTAGCTAGATAAAAAAAAAATTAAATAAAATAACGTGAGTGCTGTGTTTCAGAAGGGCTCTTGAATTTGTGAATAGGCCCTGAATGTAGCACGAGTGCTTCTGACGAGGTCGGCGGGAGGGGATGAGGTGAGAGAGGGGAAGTTTGTGACGATATCAAAGGGGCTCGCAGACACCGGATGAAAGCGGCGGCGTTTAGCCTGAGATTTAACGTGTCTTGAAGGATGAATGTCATGAACCCGACGGGGACCAGTGAGGACGAAGCCGGCCATCATGCCGTCGCAGAACGACGACATCCCCCACCCCCTCTGATGCCACCTCCCTGCTCAGATATACCACACCATCGCCTCCAGCTTAGTGGGCTTCCTCCCAGAAGCCTTTGTGGGTGATTTTAAACTTCCTGATTGAGGTGTATTTAAGGAATCATCTTGAACTAGTTAGAAAACAAACTTTTGGAACTTGGTTAGATTAAGGGAATAGATTTCCATAAATCAGGTGTCATGTGTCTGTAAACCTGGGAAGAACAAACAGACGAGTGCAGGAGGACGGGCATAGAAATCGACTGCCCCCCCCCAGCCTCCACTATCCAGCAGGCCTCCCTCCCACCTGACAAATGTCTGTCTGGGCATAACGAATGTGTAATTATCGACGTCTACCTGGGGAGGTCCACGGTGAGCGCCGGCTGGGGTTCTGCCCGAGGTGTTTGTGGATCTGAGCCAAAGACCTCGGGAGGATTGTCAGCCATGACAGCGGCAGGTTCTCCAAAGCTCCCCGGAACGCTGGTGGGAGGACTACGAGGAGACGGATCATGCCTGTGACAGCAGGAGAATAACGCTGGTGTGTCATGTCATCGCGTCGTCCCTTCCTGATTGATGAGAGACCTGGCTAACCTAAAATAGCCCAGCAGCTTGGCTGAAAACGTACTACATTGTGAGCCACCACAAGCATAGAGGATGTTGTGGATAAACAAATCCTGGGTACACAAATTTTCTGTGGTGCATTCTGGGTAAAATACGAGTGAAGTTTGTTCAGGAAAAGGCGTAACGGCACTGATCCATACTTTCTAGGTCGAGAAGCAATTCGGGAGTATTGGAGAAATTCTGAACTAGATATGGGGGGGGGGGGCTTTCTTTTATGCTAGGCCTCTCTCAAAAAAGCTTCCAATAGTCGTCACCAAAATCAATGGGTTTATTCAGGGTCCGGGGTGTTATTTGGACACCATGGATGCATATCAAACATTGCAGAACAGAATAGTGGACTCTGCCTCTTCGCCGTTCGTCTCATAACGCATCTTTTATCGCACATCGATCCGTGATGCGAGGTCACCCATTCAAATCAGCTCCAGGCTGATTTTTTATTTTGGCAGAAAAGTTTTCAGCATAAAAAACACTTTACTTATTCAAACTATTTCTTACTTATTCAAGCTATTACTTATTCTTAAGGCTTACAGTGTTATGCTGATTTTCTGTGTTCCATGCTTGCGATTGATGGCGGCCGGTGGGGTGAATTTCCTCCTCATCCACAAGGGGGAGACAGGCCTGAAGTGTCCCTGAGCCCAAAATGAAGGGGGTAATTAAGAGAATCGATACTTTCCTTAAGAGGTAATATGGGCTCACTCTCTGGAGAGACACAAACAGCAAGTGTATCGTGAGCTGAAGTCTGTATGTTCCTCTCCTATGATATAAATATCGACATTTAATTGGTACAGGGTGTTTGATTTTGCCTGGCTCCGCCCCCCTCCTTACAATGCCCCCCCCCCCCCTTTAAAGAGATGCTTTTGATGTTGAGCTTATTGATCAAGGACCATGACATCATCTTTTATTTACATCCCACCCCTCCAGCATGGAATGCTCGCACTTCTCCATCCTCCATGAGAACCACAGAAGACATTGTGATTCATCAGGGATGGGGGGGCATTTACTGTTGTCACGACAACAGTGATATTGTTATGATGGGCCCACAGTGTAAATGCTGGCTGCCGACACAGCACAGGGTGTCTGTGCATGTCTCTGATTCGCAGCATCTTTAGAAGGGACTTCTACACAGAATCACCGCACATCATTTAATATACCACAAGACATGCTCTCACATGTTATTGACTGGCTCTGGTGTCACTCTTATCACTGACAAGCCATCCGGTGTCAGGCATTGGACGTCTCGGCTATGACATGTTTCTGAGGGTCCGCCTTCTCCTTCCTTGTGGATTGTTGTTTTCACTGCGATTTCAGGTTCAGACTGTGATGTACCGGCTGCTAACCTGAGCCTCTGCCTTATGAAGCGCAGAGGCGATGAATTTCAATTAAAGACTCGAGGACGCGGAAGAGAGAGTCGTCCAGGGGCGACGCCCGTTTTAAGTGCTGGCGTGTGGAGAAGGCACACTCTGGCTCCTCTGAGAGCACAGACACGTGTTTTGTCTAAGTGGCTGAGTTTCTGGGACTGTGCGTCTGACGCAATCCCATGCAAGCCCACCGATCCTGTCATGCTCCCTCTGAAATGACCCCCAGAAGTGACAGTGTGTTTGTTTTGAACAGAGGTCCTGGGACCAAATAGGGTCCAGATTCCTGCCAGTCCAGCGCCCACCTCCCACCCATCCCCGCCAAGGGCCCAGAGACAGCTGTTGACATCCGTGAAGCGTCCGTGGTGTTTGGACTGGGAACCATTTTAGAAACCGCCCTGAAAAGTGTTCTGGGGACATGAGCGTCAGCATGTGACAGTCCTGTGGGATGGTCCCCATGGAGACGATGGCCGCCGGGTCCATTGGGATACAGATTGCTGTCTGGGTCTGAGGCACACCGTCCTGCGGCGCCGCATCCACTAAGATGCTGGCAGGTGGCTCAGCAGAGGACAGAGAGGCCGAGGGAGGGGTCCAGCGGGAGCGTGACATCGGGACACCTTTATCAAGCGTGCACAGGCGGCGCCCCCCTCAAGGGAAAGACCTCACCCGCTCCCCCCGCCTGCACAAAGAGCAGCCAAGGGCACAGACCATAAAATCACTGGCGGGAAAAAGCAGGCTTTCAGCCTCCAATGGGCGGGACTGCAGCGCCTACCAATCACCTTTTTTGGTTTAACCACGTGGAAGCCAATGAGAGGACAGACAGGAAGTGTGTTAAGCCAGCTAATGACAGGCAGTGGCCTGTCCAAACAACAGTGCTTAGTAGGAAATAATTTATAAAATAATTTATAAATGATTGTAATTATTTTATAAATTATAAATAATTTATAAAAATCCCCGCTCATTATGTATCACGCATCGTCATTTATGCATCATGCCTTTTGGGATAAACGGCGTCGATGGCTTTACACCATTAGTCAACATCTAAATGTTGGTGTGAAACATCATCAGTAATGTGCTGCATATCGTGGGAAGTGTATGTGGGGTGAGACGAAGAACGAGCCGCCTGATTCCCATTCATTTCCTCTTAAAGATCATCCCAGATCCAACGGAGAATGGCCCTGCAGGTTCAAACCTGTCGAGGTCTCTGAGTTCAAGCATGTGCGGCTACACGGTGATTTATAAAAACATCGACCCGTGATTAAATATGCCCGTGAGGTTTAATAGTTATTATTGATGCCTGAAGGGGGCGCTAGAATGCTGACAGCATGAAACCGCCAGAACGTCCAGGTGAAATTAGCAGGCTGTTCAGAGCACCTGGGATACAAGCTGAGTCTGGATTTGGTTGGGACTGTGATCTGGGGTCCGGACCGGATGCCTTGAACATCAGACTCAGCTAATCAAAGCACGGTGATGCTCTCCCAGGGACAGGCTTAACGATGGGGTTAGCATTAAACTTTACGAGGTGACCTTTAAAGCACAACCGCTAATAGGGTGTTAAAATAATATCGATCAGCACAACCAATTAGGAAATAATGAATGCTTTTTATGGCAGAAACGCTGAACTTTCCAGGTTTTGCTGTTAATTGATTTGGTCATCTTGCGGGATCTGAAGTTTTTAATTGTCCAATTACTGCATGTTTCTTCACGTCCGCAGAGGCTTCTCATCGTGACGTGCTGCTGTTTTGGAAGCGCAAACGCGTTAGAGACACACGGGGAGTCAATTTATTGGCAGTTTATAATTTATAAAGCTCCGCCGTCTTATAATAGGAATCCATTCTGAACTGTTAATACACCATTATGGTGTCTTACGGAGTGTTTAGTGCGCCATTTACACTGGAGAGGTGTGGCACCTGATGAGATCACACCATTAATAGCATGAGATTGGACAGACTGCAACCCTGCCAATTACCATGCACAGCCACAGGGGACTCCTTCCAAAAGCCATTCAAGAACCGTAGAAAAATGCGATGCACGTCCTGGTTATAAGTTAATAGCTGGTTACTAGTTTAAAGCGGTTCTCGGATAATAGATTTGTAATTCATCGCTTCCCCTGCATGGCTGAGCCACGCTGTTCATCCTCTCCGTAATTAGCCATTCCAGCTGCAGGACTCATCTGATGCCTTTGATGACTGCGATAAATATCGCTTCCCTGGGGAGGCCAGGGAGATGAGAGAGACAGAAATGTACGATAAAAACCAGATAGTCACATTGTTGTTTTCTAGTTTTGCAGAGCGCTGGATTTGATAACGCGCACGCAAATAAATAAATGGCATTGTCGCATCTCTTTCGGGGACCTGACCTTTGGAAGCAGAGAGTGTTAAACTGATATTAAATCGCAGAAGGTGGGGTGGGGGGGTGGAACAGAAGATCATGCATGCTGAGGGTGGAAATAACAAAGGAAAACAAGAGAGGAACCAGCGCGGAGGAACACCAACTGCTTCAGAGAGAGGAACTAGAGCAGGGGCATGCAGAGACCTTCAGAGAATGTTGGAGATCTTCTGGGAGATTCTAAGATCTTCATACAACTTCAGGCAGTTTCACAGATCTTCACAAATTTCAGGCGGCATCTTCACAGACCTGCAGGCAGCTTCAGTCTATTTCAGAGTGTGTCAAACTATTCAGACAGCTTCGATCTATTTCAGACATCTTCAGATATTTTTTTACAAGCCTTCAGACGGTTTACGTCTCAGCATGAACCTGTAAATTACACACATTATTACTCTGTGTGAATGAGTTGGTTTTTTGTTGCTGATTTTTACACTCTGCTCATATCTATGGGCAAAACCCTAATCCGAGCAACAACACCCTTAACCGCCACCCAGCCCAGACCTTAACCGTAAGTAACTAAAAAAAAAAACAAGACTTTTGGCATTTTAGTCTCCGGCACCGAGAAGGATAAGCGGTTTGGACAATGGATGGATGGATGGATGGATGGATAGTTTTCTGATTGCAGTCACGGATGTTTAGAAAATGAAGTTTTCTTTGTGGGGACTGAAAAGGTGGTCCCCACAACGTCAAAATAGCATGTTTTTATCGCATTGTGGGAACATTCGGTGCACACGATGTAATCTCTATATGACCCCCCCTCTCCCCCCCCCACACACACAAATGACACATTGAGAGATATTTTCGTATGATTTGGGTGGAGGAATGACTGATCACCACACTGTCCAAAATCTCCCACGCACTCCAGTTTCTGTGGGCCCTTTATGAAATATTTAATGATTGACTGAGGCAGAATTCCCCTTGGATGGGGTTTAATCTGGGAGTGAAGATGCTGCAGTGTCTGTTTTTGTCAGGATAAGATTAAAGGAGTCTCTTACTTGTGTTCTTTTCCCTGGCTTCTCCTTCTCCTTCTTTGCCAAAGTGATGTTCACGTTTGCAGTTACAATTGTTCAGATTCTGTTCTTACTTTCGAAGCAGGAATTGGCTATATCGCTCTCATGTCCTCTAATTTGAGCCTAAGGGCCGCAGCCAAGCCTCCGGTCCCCTAGAGGGCGCCCTCTGCAGATGGTAGGGCTGCTGGGAGTCAGCAATGGTTTGATGTCAAGCTCCTTCCCTCTGGGTCTGGGCATTGAGGATAACGGGGCGGCCGAGCCAGTGTGAATGTGTGTGATGGTGTGGTGTATGTGTGTGTGCGTCTGTGTGTGTGTGTATGCACCCATGCAGAGATTCATACAGAACACACAGCATGCGCACACATGCATGTTTTCATGAGCAAATATTACACTGTATTCTGTATCAGCAGTAACGTTACATTTCAAAAGAAATGTAAATGTTACAACGATGAATAAATGCATTTAAATTATAACTTATTTTTATTAATGCTGGGGTCAGTGTCAATTGTTTCGTGAAGTGTATTTTTATTGGAAACATAAATAAAATAACGGCAAAATCATAAACATGAAAATTGGCTAAGCAGTAATGGATGGATGGGTGATTATGAATATGACTTTGAATCCCCCTGGTTTTTGACACCTCTGAATAACCAATATGTTCTTTTGTCTATGGAAACGGAGGGGAATTCATTATTTTACAGCAGGGAAGCAATAGAATTTTAAGAAAGTTGTTTTCTTTTGGTCTTGCAAAGGAACCATTTTAAAAAGTAATAGGAAATGATGAAAATAATGATGAGGGTGAGGAAGCGCAATAACCCACGGAGGAAGGTGCCCGTTGGACGTGACGCACAGCACGCCAGGCACACCACGTGCGCGCACCCCAGAGCGCCCACTGCTGGTCATTCGGGGATTTCCTCCTTTGCGGTTTCATAGGTTCAGAAACTTATTTGCCTTAGAGAGTTGGTCTCTGAGGCGGTATGTGCAAAAGGCTGCCCGTATCTGCACGTGAACGTATGACAGAAGATAAATAAAAATGATGAGCGATTTTTATATTATTATTTATTTTAATGTGTTATTTTGATTTTTTTAAGAGCCACATCTCAGACTCTGTGCTTGCACGTTCACTCTGCAGCTTTCCCTTCGCTGAAGCAGGAGGAACGTAACAAGAAAATGAAAACAAATAACTGAGAGCGTCCTGAGCCGCAGGCTACGGGCTGTCTCAGAAAGGGGAAGTAGATCACTCATTCTGACAGCGCTATGAAGCCCAGGCTTTATATCGAGACAAATGAACCCCTCAATCTAATTTGGAATGAAACCGGGCCACCTTTACTTAAGCCTAAGGCGCAATATCGCGCACGGAGACTCGGGAGCGCGCCGCACACCTGCTGCGTGCGGGGAGCGCGCTCTTAATTTCTGCGCGTCGTCGAGGGAAATAAAAAAGGAGCGGATGCGCTTGTAAATACATCAGTGCGCTCCTCTTTCATTTCCCGGAATTAAAGTGGCGCCGCAGCTCAGGCAGGAACAGAAGATTCATGTGCGAATAACGGAGGTGAGATAAAATACGGTGGCGCGCTGGAAATTCAATCAGAGCAGCTGGGGGTCCGGTCCTCGCCTACGGCTTATCGCAACTAGAAAACCGTCACTCCGAGGCAGAAGGGATTAGGCCCCCAGACAGCACATCAGAAGGTTGTGAGTTTGAGTTCCCAGCCGGCGCCGTGCTTGGTGTGAATCCTGATGGAGCAGACTACTCTCCTGCCGAAGTGCCTCTGGATAAGACTTTGCTCTTGCAGTGGATTACAGAGCATGTATGAGACTAAATGTCAGTAATATAAAACTGCCCGCTCCATAAACACCTCTCGCTGCTCGCTGGTTTAAAGTGTGTGCATGAGTGTGTGTCACTGCATATTTCAGGCATCAGTACATCTCTGCTCCTCTTGTTAATCTCACAGTTTTGACTCATTTTGCACCTGCAGGGCTGTTCTCCAAATGCAAAAAAAAGTAAACAAAGGTAGGAGCCTAAGGGAAACTTCAAACGGATCTTTAAATCAAACAGACTAACAAACTGACATAAACCAGTCCAGACAAGGTGATTAGTCCTTCTCCGTGTTTTTGGCAGCACTCACGTATCGGGGCCTGATCTTCTGAAGTGTCACTGGGACGTTTTGATGATAAACATCTTCACTGCCTCTGACTTTCAGAGATGACACTAGCTTTTCTGAGTCTTCAGCCACCAAACAAAGGTTTTCAATTGCCCACGTCCCTCGGGGCCGCAGTCAGTCAGAGGATGCTGTGAGTGTCCAGGCCTGTGAAGGACCTTCCTGCAGGCGAACCAGGCACTGCCTGTCAATTTTTCTGACTATTAACTATGAATACCTGCAAATATGTTTAGGACACGAGTCTCATAAACAGCTAGTAATATACAGAATGCTTTGGTGTGACTGCTTAATAATGAGTTTTTATTATGGGTTTTTAAAAAAAATCTATTTTTAGACACTGTATTTTTTCTTGAGCTAGTGTTCCTGTTATCCAAATTAGCTTCTGATGGATTCCTCTCCGGAGATTATGGGATGTTTAGCAGCATCGGTGAGCGGGTGTGAAATGACCTTCTGTCATCTTTTTCTGTGTTGCTTACCGTGTGTTTGTGTCTGCGTGTGTGTGGGTGTGTATGTATGGGTGCGTGTGTGCGGGTGTGTATGTATGTGTGTGGGTGTGTATGTATGTGTGTGGGTGTGTATGTGTGTGGGTGTGTATGTATGTGTGTGGGTGTGTATGTATGTGTGTGGGTGTGTATGTATGGGTGCGGGTGTGTGTGTGTGGGTGCGGGTGTGTATGTTCGGGTGTGTATGTGTGGGTGCGGGTGAGTATGTATGTATGTATGTGTGCGGGTGTGTATGTATGGGTGCGGGTGTGTGGGTGTGTATGTATGGGTGCGTGTGTGCACATTTTTTGAAATTATTACACCTGATTTCACCACAGTGTGATTAAAAACCTACAAAATTTTACCTTGAGGGGACATTTTTTTGGTCCCCACAAGTATAACCTCATTGTTAGAAAAATCTGTGAATGCATTTAAAAAATCAAAAATGTCAAAAGTCTTATATTTTGTTTGACTGCTTATGGTTAAGGTTAGTGCTGAGTTGGGATTAAGGTTTTTCCCAAAGAAATGAACGGAGAGATCCCACGAAGACATGCATATGTGGACTGTGTATGTGTGTGTGAGCATGTGTGTGTCTCCATTTCTGGGGACACGTCAGGCCAGATGTCTCACGAGACCCCAGGGGGCCACCACCCCCTGGTGGGGGACAGAGTGCCAGAGCCTTCCCCTTCTCAGCTGCCCCCCCATCTCGGTCCCTCCTCTCTCCGTCCTGTCATACAAACAGCAGTCTGAGCGCCATGCAGGTAGCGTGCAGTGCCGTTAGCATGCGGGTGCCCAGATGCATGAGGGGGAGAGCGCGCATTCGCCGCAATACAGTGCAGATATTATGGAGGAGGAGGTGGAGGGCGGGGGGCGGCACGGTGTGGTCACCGTGTCCTGGCCACTGTGGATGGTGTGAGTTTTCACTCTCAGGGACGAGAGTCTTATGCTGACGTTTCAGCTGAATATTAACTAGATGGCCTGTCTGGAGGCTCCATAACGGCGTAATTAAGCTTCTCCTTTCAAGATCGCAAGGAGCTTGCTAGCCTTTTGTGCCAACCTGAGCATCTCCTTAATGGCCCCGGGAGGAGGTGGTCCGTTTAGCACCTGGAAGGACCGTGGGGTGGTTTAGGTTTGCACTTCCTGATGATTGCACCACTGGAGCAAATCAAAACATCTTCTTCCCTTCCTCTCTGCGTGAAAACGTAAATAAAAGTGACAAGAGAGAAAGCAGGCAAGAGGGGCCACTCTGATTAAGTGTGACACCTTTAATCATGTGAAGCCCCCCGTTACGTAAGCTTTTCGGTGGCGAAAAATAATAAGTGGGGGCCTGTAGGTGTCACTGTTGCATTGTTTAAAAAAAATAAAAAATAACAACGTGTGAGGGCTGCTACCTGCAGCTCTGTTGTTATGGATGTCTCATCTGAGACCACAACAAACAGAGCAAATGCTAGTGGAGGTCGCAGGAAAAGAGAGAGAGAATGAGTGGGTGAGAGACAGATGGAGAAAGAGAGTGGAGGGAAAGGGACCCGAACGCCAGGTGTGACTTGGTCTCGGCCCATGGGCCTGCAGTGTTTTGACTGGTTCTGAACACATCGTAGCGTTTTTCAAGGAGGACGCTGCTACGTTTGTCCCTGTGACTCCCCTCCAGTGCCCGGCCTGATTCCGCGTGGCTTTTAGTGCACTGTACTGCGACCCCGCTAGCTGCCCTTCAGATTCAGACCTGGGGGGCGAGACTTGGGGGGCAGGGACATCTAGCCGGTGGCGGATCGTCCGCGCGCAGTGTGGATGGGGGCGGCCGAAGGCTGGAGCCGTGCCAGTGAGGGTTGGGTGTGTGTGGGCACCGTGAGAGGCAGTGGGCTTCCCCGCCACCGGGAGGCCCCGGGACCCCCCAGGAGAGCTCTCCCCCATGCTCACTCACGGTCTGAGCTCACAAGGCGACCGTATCCTTCGTCATTAAGGAAAAACACCAAGCGTGCTTACAGTGCAGTAATTAGCGCAGCTCCATGATCACCCTCGTTCATTGGAGAGCGGCGCTGCGCGGCTATTTTAACGAGCTAACGAGTGAACCGGCGACACGAGGGTGGTTCCGATGGTGACGGGGAGTGCAGGTATCTGTGGCTCCCGGCAGGTGAGCGTGGGGGTGTCAGCGTGGGGGTGTCAGCTGGTGGCATCGCCGTGCGCCTGCTACCCTGAGAGCTGCCTGACATCAGTCACATCGCACCGCTTATAATCCACCCACAGTTTAATCCTGGGGCTGCCCTGGACACCCCCCCCCAACTTTCCCTCTGTCCCAGCAGGTGATTGGCTGGATGAGCCCCT
>JAODKF010000042.1:1923830-1938102 GCA_026779585.1 Mormyrus proboscirostris | reverse complement strand
AAACGAACCGCGCCCAGGCACGATTGGGAGCACTCACACTAGTCAAACGAACCGCGCTTTGGTGGTCAAACGCACTCAGGCACGGTTCAAACTGCCTAGTGTGAGTACACCCTAAGTCTGCGTTTCATCCATGATGCATGTTTCCCCAGTCCGGTCACTGTGTGTGCTGTGTGTGCATTGTCACGGTGTATTGTCAGCTCCTTCGTGCCATTAAACCCGTGTTCGCCCCGACTCCTGGCTCTCTGCGCCTTTTCTGCGCTCCGTGCCGTGACACACACACTCACACACACACACACACGCACACACACACGCTGCTTCCCCCGAGTTCCCTTTCATTTCTAAAGTCCTTAATTGACAGTCGCTGCATAGTTCATTTTTTCAAAAGTGATTTACATATAGATTAATCAGTCAGAGGTGTAATATTTTCAATATAGGAGAAAATAAAGACAAAATAAATTAAAATAGTAATCATGTCAGGGGGCATAAACACCATAATGTAAACAATAACAGTAATAAAGATCATAATAGTGAGCGGCATGACGGGTTCTATTTCCTCCCGGGTTCCTCTCTGGTTCCTCTGGTTCCCCGCAGTCTCCTCCCACCAAACCCTCTTTGGGTTTTCATGTTTATATTGATGCCTGCACAGGCCCCCCCTGTTTCATGTATGCAGACACAGGCCAAGATTGCAGAGGAATAAGTTATCGGGGCCATTTATTCTACACCTTCTCCTGAATTTTCTCCCTAACTCTGCACGTCTCGTCATTCTGTGAGCACAAGTGCCTCTGCGTGTCCCCGTTTCCGGTCTCGCGCGCACGACGAGCGAGTCGGGGGCTGATTTCCATGCTCGTCTTTGGTTCGAGGTGATAAATATGTCTGCTGAGACCGCAGAGGTGCCACTTTGACGGAGTGCTGTCTCCTTCGGCGAGCAGATCCAATCACACCTGTCTCTAGGGGCAAGATGACCCGCTCTGCAGATCTGAGCGTCAATAAACATTTATTTCCGTTAGATGTTAATGAACCAAGGCAAAACCCGTGGCACCCATTTACCATGTCACATGATATATTGGCATGTACAAATAATTTTCAAGAGCTTTTATTTTTACTATAGAATTTTCATGATGATATTTATAATGTGCATAAATTAAATCCAGTGTTTTCCCTTTCAGGATCTAATCTAATAATAATGATCAGTAATTAATAAGAGCTAGATTTGGATCACATGTGACAACCCCAACCATGGTTTTGGGTTTTCTGGCACTGGGAGTTTGAGCCTCCATCTAAGGCTCTAAAACAGTCATTTGATCAACAAAGCATTCATAGGAACCAGGAGCGTCAGGCGTAAATGCCAACATAGACTCTGGACATTCTGTGAAATGTCAGGCCTGGCTCCCTGCCTCCTCGACGCTGTCCACTCTGTTTACGTAGTATGTCTCCATGCTCATTTTTGCACTGCCAGGAGCAGTAGGGGGCGTGGCTCTGCTGGACGTGTCACTTCCTGTGTTTGTGTCCAGTGCTTCACCGCATGTGTGTGGGGTCAGCCCCCTGTCCTAGCAGCTTGGTGCCAGGGAGCAAATGGAAAGGCAGGCTGAGCAGATGGGAAGCAAGCTGAAGGGATATTATTCAGCCTGGGAACTTATTAGACATGACAGTGTTGTGAGTGATGTGTTCTCTGCAGTGAATGCCGGATGCAGTTTATAGACCCCCAGGGTTCTCTTTATACAAATAAAACAAAGGAAGAGTCAAACACATTTTAAGAATGAGTAAATGTGGAAAAACACAAAACTGTTCTAGAGTTATGCAAGTGTCCTTAGCTTCTTAAAGGCACAGTGTACTTACACTGCCTTCCTGCATGGCTTATTGGTTATTCAGGTAACTAAGCTAATTTCAATATTCAAAAAAATATCTTTCAAATGGCACAGTACAGATAACTGAAGCTATAGTAGCTAGATAAGCAGTTCATGAAAAATATGAACTGGGTGTCCTGCAAACTGACACTAACTGATCTGAAGTCAGGGGAGCTTAAATAAATATGAGGTAGTTCATTGTCTTAGAGACAAAGCTCTTTCCTTCACCCTCTCTCTTTCTCTCACTCCCTCCATCATTTATTCTCCGTAGCCGCAGTGACGACAGCTTGCAAATGCCTTTCTGAATTCCCATTTCACGATCTCACACACGGCTGGCCGCACTTTGATTCACTTTGCCGGTCAGTGTGCATCCCCCGCAGTGAGCGAGAGGAGCTTGTTCGCCCCTGGCTGAGGAGGGGCTGCAGCCGGAGCGGTCCCCTAATCAGATTATTGGGTATTAGTACATGTTATCTCCTGTAATCTTTCACCGGGGCTGGCAAGTGAAAGAAGCAGGTCCAAGCACAGGGTGTGCAGGTACTTCAGGGATGGTGGGCAGCTACGTTTGGGGGTCTGTGGGAAGGAAAGGGTGAGAATAAACCAGGTCCAAGGTCTTCTCCTGCATGGTAAATGGCTGGAACGCTGACCTGCTGGCTCAGGGGACTTGCACAGTCCAAACAGATGCACAATATATCCATACAAGCCGCAGTAGGAAGGACCATTGTCTGTTGACAGTTGTGTCATCAATAATGTGGAGACTGGAAAGACTGACACTTAAATATCAGTCCCTGCCGGGTGAATGAATCGACTCTGTCACTGCATGGTTCGTACTTGCGGGTGTCCTTCTGCAAGCCTCCCGTTATACCATTGCTTCTCTCCAGTTCATGCATTATACATCGATCCTCCTTGGTTGTCTCTACAGTTTCCCTCTCCCCGTTCCTTCCCTCTTTAATCCTCCTCTCCTTGCAGCTTCCTGCCAGAACCTGATTTTGTTTCTCATACTGTCTGGACATGACCGGCGCCATCTTTTGATGCAACACATACAAACATGCCACAGATGGGGTGCCCAGCTGGCTCTTAACTTCTGGCGATGGTTTTCTAACCACAGGGCTCTCTGTCTCTCAGCAGGGTCTCCTGGAGAGTTGCTCTTCCTGGGCTTTAGCCTCGGAACACCCTCTACCGAAAGAAAAAAAACCCACTCACAGAAACTAAAACCTCTCCAGGGAAGACTGAATCACTGCTCTGTACCACTGTGATAAATCAGGAAAATCCCTGTCTGTGCATGAATTTCTCATTTTAATTCCTCATTTGATCATGTTAATGTTAATGCTGTATTGCGGTTTTCAACCCAAAGTATTGGGACAAGGATCAGTCTGAAAATTCAGATTTAGGCTTTTTGTGGAACAAGTTTTCTCCTTAAGATGCATAGATGGCTTCCTGACATTTATAGGCAAGCTGATTATTTCATTACTGCAGTCTGAAGTTTGCAGAGAATCCAAAAAAATGAGCCTAGACACCCACCATATGCAGAAAAGAAAAATATCAGAAAAACTGGACTTAGCATCTGAGTAAACAAAATTTGACTATAATGAGGAACTTGCGTTAATATGTACCTGTCAAATTATAGCCCTGCTGCTCTCCTGTTTGAGGTCTGACTGTATTTTAATAACATAATTGACTTTCCAGAAATTAATTTAAAGAACAAGCAGATAGTTCAAAGCCACGTGAACTTCTAAGAAAATGTAAATGAAGATCATTCTTTGTAGCAATCCTAAGTAATAATTCAAATACTAATTTCTACAAATCTTAATAGTACTACTGATATTAATAATACAACTTGTTAACATTGACAGTTTATGAAATGTGGGTGCTATTTTTGGTTGCTTGATGCATCTGTGTCTTACGGAAAGGGAACCCAGGTCCCAGAGATGTAATAAAACAATCAGCCAGACCAGATGGGTTTAGGTCGGTTACCCAGGCTCAGTGGAGATTCCACGGAAATCCGGAAAGATCTGTGTTCATCTCCGATGGGAGTAGGAGCAGGTGTCATAGACAGCGTTTTTTCTTGGGAATTCATCTGGAATCGGACATGATTCCATTTCCGTAAGGTATCAGCAGGCTTCCACTCACTGGGAAGGCAGTCCCTTGGCACTGAGATGGCAGTAATATGATATGGGAGGGGAATCGCTTTTAAGTGACTGAGGTAGCTAAACATAGAGGAGTAGCAGTACACATAACCCCCCGTGAGGGATCTGCATGCCAGAGATTAAAAAGCCCGTAATGAACGCATTCTTATTACCAGAACACCAGTCCTGTAATTTTATTGCAGTGAAAACTATTCAAGAAATAATTAAAAGTGTGTCTGCAGTAATTTATACAATGCAAAGTGGGGGGGGGGGGAGAGTTAATTTACTTGTCACTTATTTGCCCCTCCCTTCCCTAAACCCTTCTTTATAAAGATAATGCGATGCCTTCATTTGTTCAATTAAGCACGTGCCTCGGACCGGAATGAGCACGCCCAAGTGCGTTTCTGATGCTTTAATAAAACTTTTAATCCATATGACGGATCTTGTCCGGGATTCAGATGGAGCCATCATGAGGAAGGTGGAGCTGAAGGAGATTCATGTTCACCCATGGTTCCTGTTTCGTGCGGTCCACCTGTCCCTCATTCGCCGGGGGCGCCCTCCAGGCCAATAGCGGCACTGCGGAGCTCCCCACTAACCGGGAATGCATGCTGATCCGTGGGAATAGTGCAAACGTTCCAAGCACAGCTCGATTGCTTTAACCGCCGACGTCACACAGGCCAGTCCGGGCCAGCCCTGCCATTACTGCGGCTTTTCACGAAAGACAATCATCTCAGATGAACGAGGCAGAGAGAGCTGGCGGTGCGACTCTGTGTGACCACAATCAGCATCTCATTCAAGCAGCATGGCCTCTTCTGCGGGTTTAACATGATGACAGTGTTTCGATGACGAACAGAGGCATTGTGGGGTTCGAAATTTGAAATTTAGATTTATTTATATGAGTATGAGACAGGTACTTTGGAATGTGTTGCATTTTTCATATCTCAGCATGCTCTCCTTAGCATCTGAGTGCAGGGTCACATGTCCATCTAGTACCCCAGGAACTTTTTTCAGAGTCTTGCTAAAGGGCCCAACGGAAGAGTAGCTGCTCTGGTGCGTTTTAGTTCCACACGCTCAAGCACTTGCAGATGCATTTCTGTGTGGGACAACCTGGTCTTTGAGCGCATTCTCTTTATGGGGGATTTTTTAAGAAGGAGGCCCCAGCTTCCCGGGGGTTGTGTGTGTGTGTGTGTGTGTGCTGAGCTCCCAGTTCTCCTGCCTCTTTAAATACAAATGCCGCAGGAAACACACACGGGGACAGAAGATGGCACTGGTGCCTCATACATGACATTGTGCAAATGAAGCCGCAGCTTTAGCACCGGCCCTGGCCGTCGCCCTTGGTGCTCACTGCATGCAGATTCGCATTGGACCCCAGGAGGTTCTGCTGGGTGACATCACGGGGCGCCAGTGGGACGTGCCGCTCAGCTGTATGTCTTCCGCACCCCCGCATTTAGTGCCGCATGGACAGGCGCATTACGTGTGCACGCAGATCTGCATCAGGGTACAGGAAAACACCAAAACGTGCATGGGCTTCCTGCTTTGCCTCAAAAGGATGCTTGTAGGGGCGTGCCCCCCCCCCCCCCCCACTTCCTGCCCATAAGTTCTTGCTTTCATTCATCCCACAACAGTTGACTGTGTCTGCCTGTCCCACCTTCACCCATCTATCGATCATTGTTTTTCTTTGGTTTCTACGATGTGGAGATATGGAGGATGTGAATGCTCTCATCCGATCCTGCGGCCCCCTCTTCTCTGTTGCTTCCTCTCTCCTCTCTCCCTCACCTGCTGTCTTTCTTGTATTGTGTTTTTCCTAGCATTCTCCTTTACGGAATAGCGATAAATGTCCACAGACCTTTTCACTAACCTGGTTTCATAATTCATGATCCTCTTTCCTATTGGTTTTCAGGCAGCTGTGATTGCTGTTTGGTCGCACTTGTCAGGAGCTAACGATGGTTCTGTCCTGGTACTCGAACCCCTTGCCGTGCCCCCTCCTCACTGTTAATGCCACTTTGTGGATCTCTGGGTTTTTGCAAATGGTAGCTTCACACTGGCCAAAGCCATTCTAATAACTTCTAATAACTTCCTTTTGAAAAGATCAAAGGTCATAATCTGGCACTTATGTTTGTTCCAAGGTGCAATTTATCACGGATTGGTTTTCAGTACAAGTTATTGTTCGAGGACAGCGACTATCAATAATCTGCAGTCATGTTTGCTGCCTGTGGTCTTTGCTAATGACTTTTGAAGGTTTACAGAAGCCTGGGTCAGGAGGCTATTGTCAATAATTGACAGTTACAGTTGCATGGAACTTGGGGTAGAGCGTGCAGATCTTCCGTTACCATGACAGTAAATTGATTTTTTTCCTGCAAAACTTTTCATTTGCAATTTTCATTCGTCTCATTTGCCCTGGTCCAGGGCTCAGTGGATGAGAGGGTAATATACAGTGATGTTGCCTGATGGTAGGGTCACGCTGGGGTCAGGGGTCAGAGAAGGTGTCTGTGATTTCGGAGTAGTCCAGGGGCTGAGTCGCGCCCATGGAAGGCATGGTGGAAACGCTGCACTGATGTGTATGAAGGTGGATCACGTTAGCAGCTTTTTAATCATTCAGGTTTCTTAACGATATAGCATTTCTTTATAACTTTAAATGGCTCCTTCGTAAGGGTCATTATTTTCGTATTAATCACACTTGATCAGTGCTATGTAAATATCTGGCTAACCACTTGTCCCCAGAGATCTTACCTTGTTGTGCACAATTATGTTGCAAGTCCACTCTGTCGAGGAGGAATTTTAATGAAAGGAAGGTGACCCTGAACTCGTGAAGTCGTTTAGGGCATTTTGTGGCTCAGTGGGTTAGGACACTGTGCCGTTGAGCGGGAGGTTGTTGATTCAAATCCCAGGATCACCTGAGTGATTTACACCGTTGGGTCCTTGAGCATGGCCCCTAACCCCAGTGGCTCCTGGGAGTCCATGACCCTGCTTCCTCAAATGTGTGCTGCTTTGGATGAAATCGTCTGCGAAAAAAATAAAATATAAGCTCAACTCTTTTTCTTAAAGTTTGGGCCTAATGGTCCTAAAAATAGCCCCGTCAAACACCGCAACAACACCGGTTCTAATAGGCACCGCCTGGACATATTCAGGGCCAGAATCCGTGACGGGCGTTGGGGTGGTGGCTGCTGTTTCCTGTCACGCCAGCTGAACGCTCCAGGAAGAGACTCGCCGTTGGAATAATCTCGGAATAACTCCCTAGCCGTCTGCCTTGCCGTTGACCGGTCCTGTCCCCGTTATGGGGGACGTACGGCGGATGTCGTGAGCCGCCATTCGACGGTGCGTGTATTGCCTGCCGAAATTGCCTGTCGCCGCCGCCGCCGGGGATGACGGTGACATTTCTGCCGGTGGGGAGGGCCGCTGAGCAGCCAAAGCAGGAAAGCGAGCTGCGGGGAGGAGGACAGGGCTGCTGATATAAATGGCAAAGTTAACCTGGCTGGACCAGGCCTGGGGAGGCTGCGGTGAACCTGAGAAGTTCAGTGGCATCATGTCCAGTCTCCCTTCGTGTGTGGGATGCGACAAATGTCTTTAGTTCTGGTCGCTTTTTAGCAGCACCTGAAAGAGAGGCTGAAAGGTGAATATGAGGGTAATGGCGGCCGCGGTCCCCAGAAGGCCGGGAAGTAAGGACAGACACGTCGGATTACCTCAGCAAGGCGGACAGTGGGGCGGAACACGATGTAAGAAAAAGCAAAACTCCGTGTCTAAACGCTCAAGGTCACATTTCCGCTGTTCAAAATACAACGTGAATTAAAAAGCTCAAGCAGCAAATCATTATTTTTCATTATTACGGTGCTTCTCCCTACATGTTACGGCGGCACATTGTCCCGATACACTGTTCCCGTGTGAGCGAGGGAATCAGGTTGCCTGCTCTGCGCGGACCTTGAACCCCTCAACACCGAGGTGAATGTTGTTTTTTGAAAACAGAACAATCGTGTAATGAAGAGCGATGAAGGTCACTGTGAGGCATCACTTGGCTCTTACTTGCTCTCGCCTCCGAATTGCTGAGCCTGACGTCCGTCACACCTGGAGGAACACGCACACTCTACTAGTATCTGAAAGGGAAGACGGAAGAGTTCATTTCTCTTCCCTGCAGAGTGGAGGCAACAGACACTGGTCCTACAGGTGCAGATATGGAGATGGGGGTGGGTTTAATGCCATCCCCAAACTCACTGGGTCTCAATCCCCAGCTGCCACATAACCTCTTTCTTGAAAATAACACTGAATCTAACTGGAGGAGCCACGTACCTCAGATTCCGGAAGAGTCTGCAAAGGGAAATTTATATTCATAGATTTATAATTTATAATATACCATTTAAATTACTGGATTTATAATAGAATTATACCGTAGATTGCTTTACTAGATTTAGATTTTATTTTATTGTGTTGCTGGAATGAAGCTATTTGGGAAAAAATAAAATTAATGGTAAATTTGATTTGAAAATGTAAGCCGCGAGTAATATGAAGATTACTACGGGCTGCAAAGTCATCATTAATATTTTATATGACTAATTAGACTGTAAATTAGGTGCGGCTTAATTGAAAAGTACATAAAAACACATTGAGTGTGACCTTGTGAGAGGACAGGGGGTGCAGGTGTGAATCGGTACGTTTCCTGGTGATGACGATCGGTATTGATGCGTGATGTGTGCCGAGTGTCACTCTGCCGCCGTATCTCAGCACGTCAGCGGCGGAAGAGCCTAATATCATCCAACAACCATGATTTTGGAAAATGTCAAATGAACGTTGTGGACGAGGACCAAAATACAAAATTCCATGGTGAAAGCTATGTCTGGCCGTGTTTTATCAGTAGATAAATGGACTCATTAGTGTAATAATGTCTGCTAACTACACAACACAAAACCGATGACTTGTAATCAGTTGCCTTCTTCCTTCCCTGATTTCCATACTTCCGCAGGGAGCTGCCCGTGCTCCGGTCCAGGTCTGGGATGACTGATGGACAGGAATCCGCTTCTGTCCCGCTGCACTGTGCTGTGCTTTACACCGGCAGGAAGGGAAGGTGAGCTCCTTCACCAGAGGACTGCTACAGGCCTTATGACTCCTCAGCTTCTGTCTCCCAGTTTGACAGCCGAGCCGGTCTCTGGAGTTGCAGCGGTCCATCTCAATGCCGACAGAAGGCTCAACTGCTCATTAAATATCCGTGGATTTAGACCGGACCTTTGGACTGAATCCAGCGCTTCCCCCACCGACTGATTAGAATGCGATGCCCTTTTCGGTTTTAAATTCTGGCTAAACATGCGACCCCATGACACTAAGCCGCTCTAACAATGTCTCAATCACACACTGATGACTTATTACATTTAACACTTAGTGATCAGCCATTTTCTACATCTATAGAATTCTCTGTCAGGTACTGGCACCTAAACCAGGAACAATACTGAGTCTCATATGTGATTATGCTCTGCACTCCAAGAGTGCAGATACGTAGATAGAGACGGCTCACAGCGGCTGTCACAGATGCCTTCTGGGATCTGCTGCAGACGGCTTGGGGACGTCACAGACAGTGAGTGGCCGGGTCTCCGCAGGACATTGAGCTTCCACCCAGCATGCTTCTGAGCCCTCTGGAAAGAATGAGGCGGTTTCCGTGGTGACCGCCTCGACACCAGCTTAAATTAAATATCAGCCTTCTTTGGATATGGAGAATAATCAAATTATTTTTTCCTTGGAGAAATCCTTTGATCAGAAGAAGGGTTATAGAGTGAGATGCGTGAGCGGCCACCGTGCCACTGCATCCCCTCCCTCAACCCCCACCGTGCCACTGCATCCCCTCCCTCAACCCCCACCGTGCCACTGCATCCCCTCCCTCAACCCCTACTGTGCCACTGCATCCCCTCCCTCAACCCCTACCGTGCCACTGCATCCCCTCCCTCACCCCCCACCGTGCCGCTCCCGTGCCCTCCCTCGCTTCGACCGTGCCGCTGCATTTTCTCCAAAGAAACATAGTTAAGAGCCGATATGAAGTTTTTTCTCCTCATGCTGTTCGCAGCGGTAGATGGTGAACAATGAGTGACCTTTAATTAGCCCAGTGCTTGTGCATAACTCACTTTATAAAGATGTCCCACGAACCAGAGCAGATCTGCCAGTCCGGCTCCGGCGCTGGAGGTCGGCGTCAGCACACCGTCAGCAATCAGCAACTACGAGGAGCTGAGAGTCACGGCCCAGGCTGTTTGCAACGTGGGCTTGAGTCGTGAAGGGCCAGCCCTCAGAAAAGCTGTTGTCGAGCTGACAGAGATAGTGAGAGGACTAGGGGAAGGAGAGGAGGCGCGTAGAATGCCATACCGCCTCCCACTCAGCTATCGTCACAGCGCCCCCACCAGGGTTGTGGTTCCAGCGCTGCCCACGCGAAAGGATCATCTGCCCATCCGACAGAAGGACACCAAATTTCAATTAAATTAGCCATTGGGTAGAATCTATACATTATTCAATTGAAAACTTTGCTGTCACCATCCCATCATGGTTAACAACTTTTCCAGTTGCTGTCTCCCCTAATTTGAACACTGGTGCCCACCTTAATATCCAAGTGCCCTCCCCAGCATGGCATTTCTGGAAATACCACTGGCCCCCACCTGTTCCAGTCCCCAGTCGTTAAAGGCAGGACGGAAGCAACAGGGGTGGGAATGATGCTCACATACCATTTCAATTAACCTCACGTTACACCCGATGAATTGAACACTATTCATGGTTCATTTGCACCATCTCGTTACGAGCAAAAATGCGGGCCAGACCAAAGAGACAAGATTGCATCAAACCAGCATCCCCTCCCCCAACTTCCTCCTCTCCAGCACACCCCCCACCCTTCACGGCCCTGTTCACCTACCCATTACCACCCAGAGTTCAGCACAGTATAACTGCTCACTGATGAAAGAATCGCTGCGTTAGCGGCTTGAATGCTAATTATTTCAAGGTGGCCCTCTGGAACTTTCGTCAGGATGAGTCCGGTAATTAAACCGGCAGCCAAAAGGAAGCACGTTCCACACTGTGTGAGCAATAGAAATACACTTAATGCAGCGGCGGAGGGCACAGAAAGATCCGGGAACCTGCAGTAGGGCCCCAGTGGATTGAGCAACAGAAAGTGACTGAGTCTTCAGCACACCATCAAACAGCCATCATGCCAAAAACTGGGCTGTCAGAAATGTAAAACAAAGCAAATTTTACGACAATCTCTCCTCCATAATCACGTCAGCGCCCCCTTCTGAGGGAGCCAGTGTTTGTGCTTTGGTAACTATGTTAATTGGCAATTTTCTTTCTGCTGCACATTCGTTTCGTGAATGCCAACTATTTTCTTGTTTTAATACCTAAAATGCATGCATCTAATTTCCTCCAAATTGCACTATGATGACACAAATGGGTACATTACAATAATCAGAAATCAGTTCTTTCTTGCAGGCAGAATTATTCTGTTTTTATCCGAAGGCCCTGCCCTTCTGAGTGAATGCCCGGTTGGTTTGGCAGCAGGTAGAGGTCCAATAGGACCCAAGGAACCCAATGGAGGTAAAGGTGCATTTTGTGACCTTAGTGAAACGTCAATGGAAGCAATAATTAAGGTTCATTCGGCATGATAAGTCTCAGTTCACTGTCTGCCTAGACACTGGAGCATCTATTGATAGACGCCCATCCCATGGAGTGGCTGGGGGGGGGATATGGCTCAGAGCTCGGCCCACATTCCCAGGGCTGGCGGAGGGAAAGGTCTGCTCCAAGCTGCAGGTGTGCTGAGCCATCACCCAACACTGGCACTGG
Organism: Mormyrus proboscirostris; assembly: GCA_026779585.1. Classification (NCBI taxonomy): domain Eukaryota; kingdom Metazoa; phylum Chordata; class Actinopteri; order Osteoglossiformes; family Mormyridae; genus Mormyrus; species Mormyrus proboscirostris. The sequence goes on along the minus strand of JAODKF010000042.1, from coordinate 1,926,344 downwards.
CAGAATAATGTGGGCACCACTGGTGGGTAAAATTTAATTAATCTGGCTGCAGCTAGACTGCGCTCCTTGTCCTTTTGTTTTCTCTTCCACGGAATTTACAGCCATTTCATTTTTTATAATCATTTTGAACTAATAGAACTATGACATACAGTGCGTGGCTTAGTGGGGTCATGGATGGGAGAGTTTTAACGTTTTAGTGCTGATTGAGTAACGAGTAACGAGCCTGTTTCTTATGCAGAGGGCTAAGTTCACAGGCTGAGATTAGCCTTTTACTGACATTCCTTCAGGGGACCCCAGTAGTACAGTCAGAAGATTGTAGTTAGCTAGCCAGTTAGTGTAATGTGCTCCTTTAGCCGTCTCCTAAATATAAAACATGTTTATTTAACATTTAGTGTAGTGACTCTTTGTGGCCAACAGGAGGCACCACAGAAATGCATGATTTACTGCTTCCCTTAACCCTCAACATGGAAGTCACCTCATTCAGACAGAGCCATCTGTAGAAGTGAACCCCTCTGTCCCTCCTTGAGTGATGTCATGGTGGAGTGGAGCCTCAGCTTGAACCAGCCCAGAGCGGTAGCCCAGGAGATGCCCTTGCACTGGTGCAGTGGGGGTTCGGGCCAGAGTTCAACTTTTCATCTCGTTCAAAGCTTCTGTCCATGTCACCCTCCCATTCACCAAAAAAAGGCTTTCTCTCCAACTTTTTTGCCCCCAGCAGCTCGTGTGCCCTGGTCTCTGATGATTTTAAAATAACGCACCTGCTTGTTAAAGATGGACTCACCCCCTGCTTCCTTGTTGCCCTAAAATCCCTGAAGGCTGTGTGGCTTTCATGCAAAATGAGGACCCTCATTGTGTTTCTGCTGGAGCTCAGAGACCCAGAAAAAGACTTCCATGCTTTGAAAAAAAAAAACGAAAACCAACAAGGAAACCAGGGCATGTTTCTATTTAATAATTATACTAATGATGATAAATATGTCCTTGATAATGAAAATAACAACAAAAACAATGACAATAATTACTGTTAATCCCTCTTTGAGTGCGGGGATCTTAGAGAAACTTAGGGGGCGATCTTTTCTGGGATCTGCTCTGCTTTGTGGGGGTTGACGCGTGCGTGTGGTTCCCCTATCAGATCTTCACGTGAATGCTGCATGCCTCGTATCAGATCTCTGCATTGACGTGTGCCTTTCGTATCAGATCTTCGCGTGAAGGTGTGCACCTCAGATCTTCTAAAACCCTTTCAGTCAGCTTTCCGGCGATATCCGCAAAAGTGCGATCAATCCGTGTACCCGCATCGATCCATCCGAACCTTTAAGCTCAGGGACCGTTCATTCCTTCTTACAACTCACTTTGATAAACAAGGTCAGAGGACGGCACAGAAGCTGGAGTTTGGCGGTTTGGCTTTGTGTTTTTACTGCTGGAGACGACCCTCTGCTCTTGATGGATGATCAATACACGCTCACACCTGGATCTTGTGGCCTCAGCCTTCTCCTGGCCCTTTATCTGACGCAAAAGGGCTACAAAATAATAAAAAAAAACCTCTGCGCTTAACTTTTTAAGTTGCTTTTTAAGCAGAGCGACTTTTAACGTCTAGGCTCCTCACTGGTACCGACTGGGCAGATTACTATCTTGGCTCATCGTTGTTTGTGAGCGTCTGTAAATATTTCCCAGAGCTGCAAGCTGAGCCTAAATGCGAAATTAAACCAGCGTTTGTTTGTCGGAGGCTGAATTAAAAACATTAAAGACGAGTAATTAAGTAGCATACAGTAATGATTTTCACGCAAAACAGAACTGATTTGCTCAGCTCAAGTCATTACAGACTGCTTCCGAATGTGAAGGATTAGCGATAAACTGGAGATGATTACGGCGCTATCTCCGGCATTCCGAAACTAGACTTCCCGAAGGCATTCCCAATCCACATATTTATACAGAGTGGGTAATCCCAAGACACACTCCCTCGCAGGAAGGCACAGGTGAGTTACAGATAGAGGATTTGCATGTGATTTTTATTTTGTGACAGTCTGTCTGACTGCTCGCCTTTGGATAAGCCTGATTTCTGTCACCTGGCATGAAGCGATTCGTTGGCCAAACAGACGCCAAACCCTGGGTGAGTGGAGAGACACCTGTCATTGGCCGCACTCTGTCTTCCTCCGGGGCCCCCCGCCTGCGCGGTTGGTGACCCCAGCCGTCTGTGATCCCTTTGGCAGCAGGTCTAGGGCATGTTGAGCCAACAGAGCCTCGTGTGGATAAGAGGAACAGTGTGTAGTTTATGTGTGTTTTTTTAACCCACACCCTCTGGCCAGGGATGGGGTGATGTGAAGCAACAATCCTGCCCCAACAAAGGTGAGAAACATCATCCATCCATTCAACCATCCATTAGTCAATCTCTACTTAAGCACAGTGACATCATCCATCTATCTCTGCCCTGATTGGACCCTGTTCATTGAGACCCTTAATACAAACAGGTGCTAATGCCCATGTGACCATTTTGGCTGGGTTCTGGCCCTAATGGGTTTTTTT
>JAODKF010000042.1:1849302-1866388 GCA_026779585.1 Mormyrus proboscirostris | reverse complement strand
CCCCCCCGGCCACACCATGCCATCCACACTGCTCACAAACCCACCTCCTTCCTGGCCTTAGCCCACCCCAAGCAGAAAACCCAGCCCTTCTCTCTGATAGACAGAGTCACGTGCTTCAGGGGACATAATTTACGACAAACACGGAATAAAAGGCGCTCCTATTAAATGCCGGCACGTGAAGCCTTCATATTAACACGCCTCATTTCCCATCACGGTCGGCCGATGACAGCAGGCGTATATCCAAGCACCGTGTTCCTGCTGGACATGCTCCTATACACAGTTGCATCTATTTAACCTTTATCCCAAACTGTGTACATTTCTCTTTGAGAAAGTTGGATCCGACACCCCAACCCCCATGCTGGCCCTGGGATTTGAACCAGTGACCTTCTGATCACACCACCACACCAAGCCACACACCGGTCCCCAAAGGTCTGTACCTGTGCCCGTCAGTGCCACTCGGCCCTTTGGCGAGGTCACGGCTGCGAGGCGCGCCATGCCCGTGTAGGACATGCAGGTAGTTCTATAGCTCACAGCATTCATCGGGGCAGGCCGTACTCGTACCCGAGCCACTACGACGGGATGAGGGAGAGCTGTGTGTGCCGTTCACTGCCTACATCCAGCAGAGTCAGCGGAGATTGGACCCAATACGCTTGGCCCCCGCTTAATCACGCTTTCGGCCTGGATCTGCCGCGTTGCTCCCCGTGCTCGGCCCGGCTCCCACTGCCGTTCCTGCTCCGCAAAGCACTTGCCTCTTACTCAGCGCCCCCCCCCCGATTCATCATCAGAGACTCTCAGCAGTCCTGAGGGGGAGGGAGGTCGGGGATGACAGAGCACCCTCTGGACGGTGGGGCCGTGCGCGCCCCATGATAGGTGGAGGGCCCCCCCACATCCATCAGCTCGCCGCGGATCGACGCCGAGCACGCCGTGCATCTCCCTGTCAAGGAAAGCGATTGTCCTTTATCGCCGCGGCGACCGGCTCCGACCTTAAAAATAATAATATTTCTGAGCGGATTGAAATGATGATGGTGAGTGTCTGGGATGCTCGGTGCCATGGTCCCCTCTTACTCTCTCTGCCCCGAAGAGCGGGGTGGGGGGGCCGGGCTGCTTTGCTGGAGTTATTATTCTGCACACGCCGAGTAGAACTTTACCCGTTGCGAGGATGTATCTCGACTGATGAGGTTAGATGGTCCGTGGGACCTGCCACCCTGACGACTGCTGTGTTTACCACCACTCAGAACCATGCATCTGTATGGCGCCCCCTGTTGGCTTCAAAGAGTCACTTCACAAAATATTCAACAAACGCCTTCCTTATTTTGGGGATGCTGAAGCAGCATCTTCCTTGAACTGACTAGCGAGCTACGATTTTCAAAAAAAAAAGCTAGGAGGTCTCTAAGCTGACCACAATTCTTCACCACAAACAAAGAAATGCCCGGTGTAGCACACGGGGGGGGGGGGGGGGGTGGGAGTTGGGCCCCAGAGACAAGGAGCCTGCTCCTATCGCCACTATGGAGAGGGTATGCTGTGCTGGCCAGGCTGGGAAAGAGTGCCTGTGGGGGGGCTCTGTGGGCAGCAGGGAGGAGCCTGTAAGCCTCTCAGAGGCATGTACAGATTGGCTGAGGTGGATCCTGAGTCAGCTTTGGGGTGTGTGGTGTGTGCGTGTGTGTGTGTGTGTGTGTGTGTGTGTGTGTGTGTGTGTGTGTGTGTGTGCCCGCCCACCCGGCCTGTGCTGGACTGATGCTAACTCTTCTCCGTACCTCCTGAGATGGACTAACCGTGACCCTGAACAGAACAAGCAAATATTTTATACATGAACGCTCCTGCACAGGAGGTCGGCTTTAATCCTGATTTTTGAACCGTCTCTGGTTTCCAACCTTGGCGTTTATCTGCACCTGTAACCTCACCCGTCAGGCGAGTCGTCCAGCGGAACGAGCGATGAGAGAAAGGATATGGAAACAGCCCCCTGTTTCCCTTTCGATTGTGACCGGAAGTCGTTTGATGTGTTCCTCGGGAACAAATGTGCTTAGGGTTTCACGGCAGCAGCATGACCCTGGGGGCCAGGGACCGAGGAAGGATTCCGCTGCCTGGCTCACTAGTACAAATCCGCACAGTGACAGTCTCTCTCCAGGGTCTTGCCCGTTCTGTGACGCTGCCTCACCCTCGTCCCCGCGGACCCTATCCCCACACGGCTGTCACTTTCGCTCCTGGCCATGATCACTGCACACAAACCACTTCCTCCGCCTCACCGGTTCTTTATTTATTTCCTTTTCTTAAAAAAATTGTTGTTCCTCTTAAGGCTTTTGTCAGCTTCCTCTCAACTGTGTAATTACCCGAAATCCGACATGAAATTAGGTGGTATTAAAGACATTTCGGCACAAAAGCCACCCCCCCGACAAGTCTGCCGCTTTCAGAGCTCTAATCAGGTGACTAAGCGATCGCGGTAGGCGTATGCATGCCACAGGGGCGGGGGAGGAGGCGCTGCCGTGGAGACCAGGGGGTGCCATCTGCCAGGTTCAGGTAAGTTCGTCAGCATCTCAGAGCTCCCACCTGGACACAGTGTCAGAACAGCGCCCCCCAGAGGGAAGAGGAAGGAGGGGCAGATCTACAATGGCTGAGATGCAAGGGGCTGGAAAGAGAAGAGCCAATGATATTCATGGTAACCTGGCCAGTGGTAATTCTAGGATTTTTTAAGGTGGGGGGACCATGATTCATATACTGTAGAGGGGTCAACCTTTCATTAGCCAATGATATGTTTAGAATCGGTGAGTGCGAGAGGATGGGGCACTTCGGCGGCCAATAAGCTTTCAGCGTGACATGGTTACGTCATCCATCATGCAGTTTCATTTTAATAATAATAGGTAGACGCCCTCTGTGGCTGCGGCTGGAAAGAAACACTGAAGATTAAGGAGCAAACAGACCTGTTTGCCAGTGTTCTGTCCGCTCTCAAGATCAACAGGAGTCACTCAGACACCCCGAGTCTGAGTCATTCCCGCTCACCCCGAGTCTGAGCCATGGGCCGTGTCCGTCCAGTCAATGCCTGACATCTGCACACATGCTGCCACGTGGACACCCACAGACAAAGCCTGCAGCAGGCTGAGCGATCCCCCCTCCCAGCTGGTGATGACTCGCTCTGTCAGGGCAGAAGTCCTCTGGGGTTCCTATGTATATGTGGCGTGTCCTCAGAAACTTTGTTGGCCACATTACTGTGTGTTAATTCCCACACAACAACGCCCCCTCTCCACATAACCACACCCCTCTCCACATAACCACACCCCTCTATGCATAACCACACCCCTCTCAACATAACCACACCCCTCTCTGCATAACCACACCCCTCTATGCATAACCACACCCCTCTCTACATGACCACACCCCTCTATGCATAACCACACCCCTCTCTACATGACCACACCCCTCTATGCATAACCTTGCCCCTCTCTACACAGCCAAGTCCCCTCCATATAATTACACCCATTTTACCACACTCATCTCTGTGTAGCCACACCCCCTTATATAGCCACACCTCTCTCCACATAACCACGCTCATCTCTGCAGAGCTACATCCATCTCCATGTAACTACACCCATCTTGACATAAACACACCCCTCTTCTCGTCTCACACCCACCTGCCTCTTTGCCTCCACATGTTGATGGATGAAACTGTATTACAGTTAAATTATAAACACAATAATTTGCCCCTCTGTGCATATAATACCTCTGGCGGTTGTGTTTACCAAGAATCAAACCATGTACCTACATGGGGCCTCTGAGGTCTGCACGCTAATATTCAATAAACACATTCCTTATTTGCGAGAAGCTGAAGCAGCATGTTCTGCTAACTAGCTACCTATGATCTTGTGATTCTACTTGCTAGCTATTTGGTCTTGGAATAATCTGAAGGGCGGGGGGGCCCGAATAACTTTTTGAGTGGGGCCCCAGGAAGAATAAGAACAGCCTCTGGGATAATGGCTCACCTCTGCCCCCTAAAGACCACAGGGGATATTTAAACTACATTCGACATCACGAAACGCCGAATCGTAAGACGTCGTAGGTGGGCTAGAGTGGGAGAACCCCTCCCCCCCACCTTTATGTGTGAGGGGGTCACTGTGGTGACACAAGCTCACACAATCCCTGCACCTCTTTCTCATGGAGGCCCCGGCTGATCAATACTATTTGCAGGACCCCCTCCTTCGCCCCACCGTCTCAATCTCAGAGCTAAGGAGCAATTTTTCCCGTGCTGCTTCTCCAGAGGCGAAGCAGGCTAGTGATTTGACCACGTGTGATTCGGGCCACGCCGACTGCCCAGAGCCGCAAACCGGGCCCATTACCACTCGGGGGGACAGATCGCAGATATGATACGCGGGGATGAGGGCCCTACTTCAATCAGGGAAACTACAGCTGTTACTGAAGGGGCATAAGGATTTTAATCTCCACTGGTTACAGCTTGGGGTCCAGCCCATCGCCGCGAAATAGCTGCGTAGCAGAGCTGTCAGTCCCGGGGGAGGCGAGATCGAGAGGAGCGGGCGGACGGGGGGATCGGGGAAGGCAGGGTGAGAACATTGGTTTTCTGCTAAACATGCTATTGATTCGCCAAGACTTCAGCTGTCCATCTTACTCAACGTGGTGTCCGGACCTGTTACTTTCACTGCCACGAGAAACGTGTCTGATCCCTAACCGGGGAAACAGATTACGGCCTTGAGCAGATGCGTGACTTTCCAGGGCCGCTTTCCCCATCAAAAAATATCACAGGCAGCGCCAGACGTCATACATAATCGGCAAAACAAACATGAACGTGGCAGAAAACAGCGTTGATTAAAAGCTGAGTGGGTGCCCGGGCCAGTCGGGGGCCCCATGTGAGATATCTGCTGTCCGGGGCAGGATACTCCGGTCAGTGCACTTTATCAATAACCCTGCACTGTTTTCTGGAGACAAAGGATATTGGACTGCCAGTATGGCTTTGACGGGACTTGGCGGTGCCTTTATTTATCGATGACTTTCATGCAGAGTCAACAGCTTTAAAAAACGGATTCTTTAAACACAGACGATCGATACATTTGGCAAAGCTGATAAAATTGCTACTTTATTAATTAGCTAAATTGAATCGGGGCAGTCCATTTAAGTTGCACATTTATGTATGTGTGTATTGATTCAGACCTGATTCACATGTTTCTCACAAACCCTGGATGTTTGATAGAGCGCTTATTGTGTAATACTGTGAACCTAGCACTATACCATAGGATATATATGTTTTTAATATACAAGAATTCAATTTATTGAAACGATGTACGAGGCTCCGCTGGGCTGATTAATACATAAAGCATTTCTAAAAATATATTTTTCATTTCCTGCTGAACTAAGGTCTCGCTGAAAATTAACGGTATTAGCGGGATGCAAAGGTGAAATTCCTGGTTACATATTGGAACATTAATCTTTGTTTACACATGGTAAACATGCTGTTCCATTTTTTAATTATGAAGAGACGGCGATAAATCTTTTTTTTATTTCTTTGTAGTTTCGGGTACGTCAGTGGGGAAGCGCGTGCTCCCAGCTCCCTGCCGAAACGCACAGGCCACGCGCTGTTGATGCCGGCTGCTTGGCCGCGCTGAGAGCAAATCGACATGGAACGGGCCGCACCGCTGCTCACTGAGGGTGGGTCTACAGGCCAAGAAGGGAACAGACTCCCTTCAGGAGGCCCAAGGCCAGTGGCAGTGATGACACGACAGTAACACACGCCACGCGATTCATGGCGTACAGAAGGCAGCGGACAGACTTATGAGTAAGAGTACATTTGTTGGCAGCCTTAACCATCTTCAGGGGCATATAAAGGGATGGAGCGCTGGCCCCAGCTGAAAGCTGATTGGCCGCTGGAGTGCCTTCACCCCTGTCACTCACAGATTCAAAACATATCATTGGAGATTTGATAAGGTCGGCCCCTCTTTATGAATTATGGTCCTGCTATTGCCTCCTACTGTAAAAAAAAATCCTACAATTGAACCGCAAATCTTAAGGCAGAAAAAAATGAAAAATATGCCGACTCGACGGGGCCATAGTCACCTATAGGTGAAATTTAACTTTAAGAGAGCTGCCAATCATCGTCGGGACAAAAACGACAAAAACAAAACAACAGGAGCTGGGGGACAGAGGAAGGCGGCCCTCACAAGGCTCCAATGGCCCCGGCTGATTTCCTGCATATTGCAACTCATTACTTTCAATCCGGCAATAATTGCAAATGAAGCAATTAGATGTGCAATTTGCCAAAAATGTCTCTGCCGAATACATGTTGCGTCAATTCATTAGTGTCAGGCGGAGAGGTTGCTGTCAGCAGAGCGGGCCTGACGCCGGGCCTGAGGCCACGCCCACCCGTGCCTGAGGCCACGCCCATCCTGTGCTGTTAATGCCCACCTTCTGCACCAATATAACGACGTCTTTGATTTGTAATGAGATTGCTTCGCTCCCCACGCGGCTGACATTTACAGATTCGGATAATTGTATTTTATGTTAGCGTGGTGTAACATTTCTGAAGTTAAATGCTCTGATTTTGCAGTTAGTTATTACATTCATTCGGACCCGGGCCAAAAAACCAACAGCCCAAATTAAATGGTAACGGATTAAATGTTAAAATTTTAAATATTGAATAGACCGCCGTCCGCCCACAGCCCTGTTTTTAATCTTCTGCAGTCCCCAGGTGACCGTGTTCGGATCACAGGACCATGAAGCCCCAGAAATTAAACTGAGATGAAATAAAAGGTCTTTCAGGAAGGAAAATAAAGGGGAGAGGAGAGTGGCAGGAAGGCAGAAGGGCTATGCTAACGACATAGCAGCACTGTGCTTTCCCTTCTGTTTACAGAAAGAGGCATGGAGTGTGTCCGGCTGCCATAGTCCGTGCTGCGGGCAGTTTGCCGAGGGAGGGGTCCCCTTACATAATGAACACAGCCTACAAAGAAGCTTCCGCGGGTAAGCCCCACCCCCTCCAAATTTTGCGGAGCTGATTAAAAGGCTGCAGAGTGTCAGTGATCGCCAGGGGATTATACTTAGCTTCTACCCTGTATTGATATCGATTTATCTGTGATTTTAGGGATTCTCCCATAAATGATTGAGGGATAACATGTTATGGAAAGCAATATGTCACCTAAAACGAGATATGCGCTGAACTCGAGCCTGTGAGTAACTGACGGTTCAGACTGCCCTACATTCTGGAAGAGGTCAGAGGTCACTGAAGCATGGGGTGGGTTGTGAGGGGGCAGAGCCTCTGACATACTGGCAGGATGATGTTTAGGGATTGGATGTGATGGTTTGGGGATTGGACTATGGAGAACACAGAGCTGGGCCAGTCCTGGCCATGGGACATGTTTGAGCCCTGAAGAAAAAGCCAGAACACATCTGCGTCATTATGAGATTTTCAGGTACTAAATACATCTTCTTGTGTTCATTTTTTTTTACCTACAGGTGGGACCACAGAGTTAGTCAGTCCATTTCCCTATGGGGCTAGCCTACCGCTAACATTTTCCTTGATCTAGCCTAGCGTTTTTCCTTTGGAAGTAGCCTTGATCAAGCCTAGCAATTCTCCTAGGAGATAGCCTTGATCTAGCCTAGCATTTCTCCTCTGGAGGTAGCCTTGATCTAGCATAGCATTTTCATGTCACAGCAGTACCTGCCGTTTCCATCTCAACTGCATGCCTAGAGCCTGCCCAGAGTTTCTTTGGATGATGATCATGATATCACTGTTAACTGGGTAGTGCAAACCCTGAAATTACACTCCATAAACAGCTGTATGTGAGAAGAAGATGTATATGTTCTGCTTCGGTTTGAGTTTGTCAGAATTGGTGCTGAGCATGATAATGCTGCGAGTTCACACCGCGCGCGAGCGTCGAGCCTGGGGAATGGCACCTGAGCATTCTGTGACGTTTCCCTCAGACGGCTGGATCGCCGTTTAGGCCAAAAGCACCGGAACAAAAGGTCACGGAAGTTGCCTTTCCCTGGCAAACAGCGGGATGCATAATTCATGAGGAAGAACAGGTGCTTGACAGAATCAGGGCTCGGAGGAGAGACCCTCGCCTGCATCCTCACACATCTAATACCCTAACTCCTGTACCATTAGCAGCCGCTGCATTTTTTACGCCGGGTGATAAAATCAGCCGTCACTCTTCGTTCTCCGAGTGACGGAACCTGAGAGAAAACATCTCCCTCATTTGCAATGCAGAGCAGGAGTAATGAACCCGTATTAGACATCTGACTTGGGGGATTTGCATTTTATTTGTAGGTCTCCTACCTCATGTATACAAGCCAAACTTTTCATCTGGACTCTTATCCTAGCTCTTATACCCCCCCGATTATGTATAGGGGTATAAACAAGAACATGCATAACCAGGGAGGTGCTGAAGCGGGCCATGTTCAATAAGGCCCGTGTCGATTGGCTCATGGTCCCACAGATTCTTAATAAGCTATGTTTTATTTGGATAAGCTTCACAGTCATGTGATGCGTCGTCTGCACTGTGATCAAACATTTCTAATGTGCTTTTAAAAGCTGCAGTGACTCTTCCAGGCTCACCAGACATGACGATGATTATCATTACTATTAGTGTTATGACTAGCAGCGCTGGGGAGACAGACTGGACTACCAAACAACAGATGTCTGCACAGAATAGCTGCACAGTGTTTTCCCTCTCGATAAGCAAATCTTAAATCCCACTGCCCAGCCAAAAGTGGGCAGGCTTATAAAATATGGTAACACTCCAGAAATATGCATTTTTCATTTTATTCTACTTATGTAGCAGATGCTTTTATCCAAAGCGATGAGCATTTTTTCAGAAAGCGGGGTTTTGCTGGTTCTGGGATTAGGGTTGCCACCATCGTCCCACAAATCGCAGCATGCACCAACGCGGGATTGTCCCGTACTGTAAGGGACGAGTGGCAACCCTACCTGGGATTCAAAGCTAACCTGCTGCACTGCACAGCGACCCCCACGCAGGGGTGGAAATAAATCCTTTTATAAACACACTTAAAATGACCTCCCACGTCAAAAAATGCTCTAATATTTCCATCGATACCTTCAGCACGTTAAACAGCTGTCGCAGTAAATCTGTCGCAGTTACTTGACAGCCACCGTTTGCAGATGTCATGTCATATAAAACGGGCCGCAATATTTCTGCAGGCCGTTGGGGTTTTCGCGGCATGCATGCGCAGACGAGGCACGCAGGCAGACACACGCTGCAGCGGCCCTCCTTGGACGGGATGGGTTGCCTCGGCACAGCACAGGCTGCTTTCATCTGCGCTCATTTTATCAACGCAAGAAATTATTAATCATCAGTAAACGATAGCACCTCTTTTCTGGAGGGGCTGGACCACGCCGCGTTCTCATTGCACTCTGTTTGTCAGGCAGCAAGGGGGGGAGCGTGCAAATTAAAAATCAACACAGGCAAACAACGAAAACTAACAAATATTTTCGTCACAGCTCCTCGGTGACAAATCAAAGCCTTACTCTGTTTATCTTATTTGCTTTTGGCTTCTTTAAAAAGGAGCCTTTCTCTGGCATCCTGGTGACAAACAAGCTGATAAATCCTTATTCATTTAGGGCCGGTTTACATGTAGAGCGTGCTCTGCAACTCTGAGCAGTGTAATTAGCGTCTCGTCATACTGCTTCCGTGGAGTGACCAGATCTTGAATCTTTACACAGCTCCTGTCACTGTGAATGGAGCCCGTTGTGGCACAACACAGCCAGCAGGGTGGCGCTAGTGAGGCCTTCACTAATGAGCTCCAAGCTGAGCTCCGTGTATAAAAGACCCCCGGCTCCCTGTTTTGCACTGCTCAGATACTGGATGAAAAAGAATATAACCCATATGCAGTTGAAAAAATGCAGTGCTCTTTAAAATCTATCATAAAAAACTTACTTGTTTTTGTTCTTACCCCTTCAGCACATTTTACTCTCACTTACTGCCCCTCACACCAGCACCCCCCCCATCACAGCCATCACCCCCTCATACTGTCCTTTGCATTGCCAGTTGGGTTTGCAGTAATAAAAATAATTGCCCCCTATTATTTGAATTGCACCCTGAAGTGAATATGCCTCACGGCTTAAAGGATTTCAGATCTTCCTGCTTAGCACAAACAGATGGGAAACAGCTGTAATAAACAGTGTAAATGCAAATAAAAGCATTTATGGCTCTTAGTTCATTCTGTATTTTAAAACTACCCTTTTTTCATATTGCTGCCCATTCCACTGTACTTTCTCTGTCAAAGGCTTGAACAATCCACTCCATTATTGCTTTTTAAAGGTGCTTTTCAGCTTAAACCAGTTCACACACATTTCTCCCAATTTGAAAGGCCTATAATTGCGTTGTTCTTTGTCAGACTGAGACATATGGCATCCAGGAGCCATTAAAGACAAAGAAACAGTCTAAACGCACAGCTCAAAAGATAAATACCACTGGACTGGACACTGGCAAGATTTAATCTAGTGTTCCATTACAATTTGAGCGAATCCACGCAAGGAGAGAGAAAACCCGCACACCGCCCCTCGTCAATTTTCTGCAGACACCCCCATGTTCTGCCCATCATTCGCAGGCAGCTGACATTCCCCTCGGCAGGTGCTGTGGCCACCCTCCTTGGTGGGTTTAATATTTCCTTATAACAGAAATTGAATTACCAGGGCGGATTGAATAATGTCAGATAAGGAACACGCCTGCCCGCCTGCCTGTTTAGCGGGGAAGAGATGCCATCTCCCACACGGAATCTGTCTCGTGAATTTCTACTCCATACAGCCTTTTCAATTAAAAATCTTGTAATGTCCACTAAGAGGAAAAATATGATTGTATCATTCATTGTCACAAAACAAATAGCTGTTAGCTTCTTTGATTTGGCTGAACTAAGATATATAACTTTAACGATTTCCTTTTGAAACAGACCAGTTTAAAATTTCCCTTCATTCTCTCCTTGATTATTCCTTTTTATAACAAACCTGTTTACAATAAACCGTCTAATGATGTGAAGTGGTTTTCTGCTGGGAAGAGTGCAGTGTGTTCAGAGGGCAGTGTGTTCAGAGTGCAGTGTGTTCAGAGGGCAGTCTGTTCAGAGTGCAGTGTGTTCAGAGTGCAGTGTGTTCAGATGGCAGTGTTTCCTGTCCTAAAACTGCAGTTTGTGTCCCCACGCGACATCACCCCCTAGAGGCAGAAATGCGAACGTGTCAGGCCCAGAGGACACAGGGGTGGGGGAGAGGCACAGGTAAGGTACTAGTCACGCTAGTCAAGCGCACAGATTTACAAAAGCAATGGGAAATCACAAATCACAAACTCAGCAGCTTGGTTCTGAACCATTCATACTGCCCCCCCCAGCCTTCGTTATTACCTGTAAAGACTCAGCTGGTCCCAAAGTAATTAGCAAATCTGGCATGAGCAGAGGGACCTTCCTGTATGTCAGCTTCCCGTCTTATCGCCAGGATCTCACACCGTCAGTCCGTCTCTCAGACAGACTCGAGGTCCATCCGGACCTGTACCGGGCTTCCGGCACGTCGGAGGGATCGATAAGCGGGAAACGCTGCCGGGAATGGTACACTCGGACTTTTGGAGTCAGATCGGGAGATCAGCTTCTCTGGGAGGACAGGATCGTGGCAGGATGAGGAAAGGGGAAGTGACGGATTCTGGGAGACAAGGAGACCCTAGAGTCTGGGGTACGTGACTCTGATTAGGTTAGTGTGATTATCTGGTAATGGTCACGCTAGGAGTCACTGCGTGAGGTCAGAAGGAAAGCCATGAGAGAAGTATGTCAGGTGGCTAACATATCAGATCTAAACTGCCTACAGAGCATTACTAGTCACAATATTAGAGCATGTGACCATGAGGAGGGCAAAGGTCACAGGTTACACTTGGGTCTGACGTTAATAATGTCCTCTTGAATAATGAGCCCCTTCATACCTACAATCCAAAGCAAAGAAATAAATGAATGTAACTAAAGAGGTCCCAATGGACGAATGAATGCTTCCAGAAATTCCGGGCCAAGCAGATGTGTGTGTTGTCCACCCGCCAGGGCAGCCGGAATGCCTGCTCACCTCGGCTGTGTTCGGGCCTGCTGTGCCAGGCAGGCAGATCACCCTAACCCTTGTCACCATTAATTACCACCACACTAATGATGTCCGGTAAACGGGGGGGGGGGGCGAGGGCTAAAGTATGTGTATGTCGAGATTAATCACACTAATGCAGGGGGATCCAGACGTATCGATCGGAGATTAGGCTGAGGGTTTCCCAGAAGCTGGCATGGACAACGACTATACGGTGAAGCATCATGGGAAAGGTATATCATACCAGGAGGGCGTTCTGATCTAATCATTAGGCCGTTCACTGTAAGGCCTTGCTCCCCCTGTTCCTGCTCTGCTCTGCCTCCCCCCTCTTCACTCCCGGCCACGTCCCCTAGTCCAGTTCCTAGCGACAGGTCATCTTGTCCCTCTGATCGCCTCACAATGCCGTCGTCTGGAGTCAGATCCCGAATCCACCGCGGAATTCTCTGTATCCATGCGACTGCATCTGATAACCCGCCGTGCTTATCTCCGCCAAAGTCTTTCGTCATATATAACATGACATTGAGCTTTAAATGGGTGAAATCAGCTGCCAGTTAAGCGGGAGGGAGTGCGAATCTTGTAGCAAGATCATGTAGCGCAACATGTTGATAATAAGACCCGGGAAAGCTGAGCCATTATTGAACCACTTCCAGCGGAAAGGAGATAAACTCTCAGCAAAAAGATCATGTGATTCAGTGCTGGCACTTGATTGGTGGATCCTTTTCTATAGTGTTACTTCTTTTTTGATCATCTTATTGACTGGGCTTGGAATGGACGGGTTCCTTTCAATGACCTCTGATATCACAGCAACTGTATGAAGCCTTTTTTGTGTATTAAGAACCACAATTGGAACATATAAGAAATTGGAATATAAATACTTCGTTTGCATCTTTCACATGAGAATTCCACAAAGCTCGCTTGGTTTCAGAGTTACAGCGGCTATGTTGGGTTTCGGATGCTGCCACCACAAAGCCACAAAATTTCATCATTCCTGCTCTGGGGATCACAGAGGTCTGTCCCAACTGTGTCAAATGGGGGCGCTGTCAAGGCCTGCTGCTCATGCATTTCATAGTCAGCCATCATATATTTAATACCTAAATATATTTGTTTAAGTCTAGCACATTCTATTCTTACACATGACTCTTATTTGTAATATTTATGGTTGGGTCTCCAGTAATGTCCGTGACACCTTTATAAATACTGTGGTAAACACTGTCCTTGTTTAATTAATTAATTATACCTTGTTTTTGGGTAGAGGACACATATTTTGGGATGGCATTCGTACTGATATCCAGAGCCAATGTTTTAGTAAAAGTGAGCGCTGTGTGCCTCTAAATGACAATTCCCATTTCGATTTTTCTGTTCTGTTTATGGTACCGCTCAGTTCACAATGATCCGGGTTTTTTTTCACGGAACGATAACAAAACGAAAAAGCTTTAAGAGCAATAATATACACAGATTGTTCATCCAGTTTCTATCGGGAGCAGTTGGATTGGATTTAGAAACAGGCGTCGTACCCGAAGGCGAAGGAACAACATGACAAAGAAGAAAGAGGCCGCACAGGCGGCCGGTTACAGTCTCGTGTTTAACAGAGAAAAGGGACCCTGATCATTAATCGCGGGCCGACAGTGAAAAAAGATGGCGGTGTTCAGACAGGAGACCTTGAGCTGCTGATGAGTTATGTTCTTGAGCCAGCGTTGCTGCCCCTCTCCTTGCTCAGATCCTTCTCGAATGTTCCATCAGCAGGTAGGTTCATGATAAGGGGAAGCACCACAGGGTCTGATATGGGGAAAAGTTCCCCCTTTTCCGCCCCCAGTCCCTCACATGTTGTGTTCTTTGGTACAAGTGACCGAGATGTCAGCTCACTGCTATATTCCTGGCTGATTAAGGTCGCCGTGGTGAAAACTGCACCAGCAACAGAGACACACACGGACAAGGCAGGTTTGCACTTGAGGATCCTGAACCCTTCGGCTCTCTCATTCCAAAGTCCCCCCTCCCTGGCCCCATCAGGAGAGGTGGAGATGGGCGTGTCCTCCAGCAACTTCCTCAGCCCCCGCCTCTAATCCCACTACCTGGAGGCAGTTGCCGGCATCTCTGAGGCACATGTCGCCTGCAATTAGGGAGACTGACAGTTTTGGGGTGGGGGGGGTCATGCTGCCTCATTCCCAGTGCTGTAAATTACCCCGAGTCGGCCGCCAGCTCCTCCTGCTGCAGTACTAATAACTTTCAAGGTTAATTTGTGCAGAGCAAAGGACTTGCATGTCTAAATATGCGCAAAAGCTGCAGGCCGGCTGACCGTGACCCCCATGCCGTCTTAATAAGTGCAGCAATGCCCTTTTATGAAATCCTGTACCGGCCGCTTCTTTTGTCCCTCTCTGCTTGCTGTATCTGAGAGTTCTAGACATGCACATATTTTTATCGCGTCAGGCTGTGCTTAAATAAGCCCGGGACTCACTTGCAGAGGATTGATGCAAGTGCGCAGTGTGCTCACTCTGCTGAGGGGCACTCTGCACATGCGTGGAGATAACCGTTATCCGAGCAACTGGCGCAGGTCCTGACCTCGGTCCTCATGCTCTCGTGATCCTATCTGATCTCTGTTATTATGCTGGCCAGATCCCTCACATCTCCCCCGGGAACGCTGCCCCGCCCACTAAGTCCCCCTGAACTCCCCAAGCGGCACTTTTACGATCATTCACAGAAATCAGCAACTTCCCTTTTCCCTTGCTCAGAAAAACAGATGCAGGGCCTCCTGCGGGTCAAGCGTGCTGTGTCACCGGCTGCGTCTCCTTAACTTCCCATTGCTGAAGGAGCCCCGCTCTCGCTATCGCTGTTTATATTTGTCTGAGGCAGCGATCACCCTTTGACCCGGAAGCACATCATTCCATAACAAGAGCACCTCTAGATGTCACCTGGTTTTTAAACCTATGTATTTCTGTGCCACCATCATCCAAAGAATTGCCAATTAATTAACTGTCATTCCCGCTGCCTTTTCAGAATTAATAAAATTAATGTTAATAATAGTTATAGAAATTTATTGGAGTGTAAAATGCGATCGCTAAGTTTTCTTTAAGCGGAGTATTTCATTATAGTCCCATTAACATGCAAATGAACTCGTGGCTGTGAAGTTTTTGGAGGTAGCTGACCTTACCTGCTTGCACGGGCCCACACCCCAAACAGGTTTGTCTGAGGCTCAGGGTGTCCCTTGCCACAGAGCTGGATAATCAGGGGAAATCGAACCCAGGAATCACACTGGCAAACTCTGCACTCCATGCCACGTGTTTGTCAATTAGGAGCTGCGATTCTGCATCTCCAAGACAGGAAATTCAACAATGATTGTGATTAGCGACCTAATTACAATATAAACTCCACTCTGTCATCAAGCTAATTCCAGGACTATTTATGGAGTGCTGCGTGATTGGCTAAGCCGCTCTGCTTTCCCATGATCCTCTGGCTGTCTCTGTGGCAGAAGGCACACGTCTGCCACATCTGGAGGGCTTTCGAATGGCGAGGGACTTCCAGAGAAGATGAGGTGGTAAAAATGGAGGCATCGCTGTTTATATCTGTCTGAGGATGCATGGATGCTTGACTAAGAGTGTGACCTGGGGCATCCCCTGGGGGGCAGCAGTGAGCATGGAAACACGGGACACCCCAGCTTAAAGCCCTCAATGTCCGTCAGGGTGCACCTGATGCATCAGCTGACATATCAGATCAGATCATGCGCCAGATTAGTGCACAGGCCATTCAAAGTAGCAGCCTAAGGGCATGCCTCACCTCGGGATACGGTCAAACATTAAATTTACAGGCTGACCCCGCCCCTCCACCCCCCCAGCAGCAAATTTTACGGACAGCGCACAGTCACCACCCATCAGTGAATTTTACCACTGATTAGCGCATTATTGACATGACATAGATTTTAATTTGCTTTCGTTTCTCAAAGGGGGGTGGAGAGGTGGGGGTGCACGTCAGCCTGGGGCCCCCAGAGAAGTTAAATCGGGCCCCTGTTTCTGTCAAAGGACAGGCCACAACATCTGGAGCTGTGTCAGATCTCCTGATACCAGCAGCACGTCTAGGGACTGTGGATGACATTTGGGATTCATGGGGCCGGGGGGACGGGAAGCATCCCAATCAATGTCACGTTCCTGTCCCCCCCCCCACCACTGGAATCCTGGAAGTTTGTTTCCAGTTTACAGAAGAATGGAAATAACCAGAGTGTCAAAGAGGGCTGAAGGATTATGTCTTAAATATGCTCAGTCTCAATTATTTTACTGTGCTTTGAGCCCAATGTCTCTCAGTGGATAATTATACGTTACTTTTATAATTAACAGTGTTAATGAGTGTTTGGTGTTTGTGCATATTGTCACCGTATAAAGTTGCATTTTCTAACTTCTAATTAAATATAAAAATGCTGATGAGGCTCACTCAGCTGTTATTGGTGTATTGGGTCTTTTAATGGCCATTGTATGATTCACTTAAATGTACTTAAATGGCGCTCGCAATAAGTATAAGTGTAATAAAAACCTAATAAATTTGTTGAAAAGGGCCTGAGCCAGCGGGAGAGAGAAAGGGAGGCAGATATCACAATTGTAGCCATTCAATCGCTGTCCTCAGCGTGGGACTGTCAGGATGAACAACGTTTTCAGCAATAAATAACCATCTTAAATATTCTGTGATTTCATTTAGGACAATCAAACGACAGGTGTGTATCTATCTTCCGCGTTTAAAACGATATTGCGGGGGTGTGACATCCCACTGTTAAGGATATTTTTATGATCGCGAAAATGGGCCATGATATCTCAAATACAGCTGGGCGACATTGACGCCCTTTATTAATACTCTCAGTAGAAATGGAAGACGAAGGCCTGTTATGCAGGGACTTGCGGCCGATAGAAATTGCCTCACGCACTGATGGATTCTTACAGCCTGCTGTGCATCATCAGATGAATGTGAATATGATGAGCACCCCCCTCCCCCCCCCTCATCTGTGAGTGACACTGAGTGAACATGTGAGGAGGAACCCAACTTCCACATGGAGGAGTGCGATCT
>JAODKF010000042.1:1822666-1837503 GCA_026779585.1 Mormyrus proboscirostris | reverse complement strand
CATGAGCAGATTAAGGTGGGAGGGTGTCTGTGCATCAGGGGTGAACGGTGCACTGGGGGATGAGGGAGGCTAGGGGTCTGATGAAATCCTCGGTTGAAACAGTGGAGCGAAAACACCTGTCTCGGTTTGGAACAGGTGGCACTCACGGCTAGAAGCAAGCAAAAACCGTAGGCATCTTCCAGGACCTGACATAAGTCACTGCCACACATTAAATGGAGGGATCTGTCAGCGCGTGTGGCTCCTTGGCCATTTTAAATACATAAAGTCACCCGTTTCACATTTTAAAGGGCATTGCGGCATTCTCTTAAAGAGTGAAAGTTTTTGCGTATCTCTACAGGAACACACATTATTGACTGAGGACGTTAAGGAGAATCTAGTGAAAATGCTCAGGTCTGAAATGTGTCACAGATCTGCACAGGTCTCACAGATTTCTACATATACATTCAGTGTTTCTTAGATCTGCGCAGGACTGCAATGTCTCACAGGTCTGCATTGTATTGCTTCTACATTGCAGTCTTGCAGATCTGCAGAGGTCTGTAATGTCTCAGAGATCTGCACACGTAAGCAGAGGTTCACAAGCCTCATAGGCATGCACTGGTTCACCAAGTCTCACAGATCTGCGCAGATCTGAGGAGCTTCCCGCTTGTGGTCAAACACTCGCGAGGTTTTGCTCCGTCCCGTTATTACGGGCATATACAGTGTCTCACCCTGTTCTTCACCGCACTAAAGGCCGACTCTGTGTGACGGGTAGGTGATCAGGACGGCGTTTTTCTCTCCGCACGATACTGATGCTGAAACGCAGACGCTTTTCGCGACCATCTGGCCACCAACCTCCGATAACGTTCATAGGAATGGCGAGCTCCGTCCAAAAACTTAGCGAATGTCTTCGTCAGTTTCACTTTGTGGCCGCAGTAACAAGTGTGTGAAAACGTAAAAATAAAGGAGTGACGCGGGGGGCGTGGCTCTATCATCCACCGTGCCTGATCGCTTTTATTGTAGATTTTTCTTTACGTGTTTCCACTCCGTTCGCTGTAGTAGCGATGCGGTCTTCTGGATCTTCTCCAGAACCTCCGGCAAACGCCCAGATTTCTTGATGATCACTTCTACCAAGCAGCGGTGTGTAATATGTATAGCTGTAGCCTGCTAAGATATATTGGCGTAGCACAGATCAGATCTTCAGCATGTTTTCGTATGTTTAAGGTGTACCGCTCAGGGGAGGGACTTTTTGCGTAAAAAAGAGAAAAGTTTAATTATTTAATATATTTAATTAACATGAACTTGCAAATGAAAAACAAAATAAACATGAAAAGATAACATGAACAATTTAAAAAATCATTATCTTTTGGAATATGGAGACAGGGACTCCCTGCACCCCGGTTAAAGCTACCGAAAGGGGGGTAGTTCCGCCAATCTGCGGGCGCTGCCTCTGCTTTACAGCCCTTACGCTTTGCCTTATATTGCGGGTCGCTCAACCCTGTGTTTTTTGCAAACTGAGTATTTAAATATAGCATGTGGTTGCTATGTGGGTGCAGTTTCGCGTTGCTGTAAAAATGAATAAGCAGTTAAATTAAGAAAATCCATAACTGGGCTCATTGCACATAATTGAGGCAACAGAAGTTTAAGGCATTTTGTGACCCTGGGTTTGTGTCTTCCTAAACATTTTCTGGGGAAGGTTGATTTGCAGGGTGGCCCTTCCAATAGTGTCAGAGCCAGAGTGTCCACAGGTTTACAACTGATTTCTTAGCTACCAGAGGTAGACGTCTGAGTCATGGCACTTGACTTTGACCCTGTGGCTGGATTCTGCACGCTAAGGGGCGCCTGTATCTGCTGATCCGTGTCTCTCCCAGGGGAGTTTCTAGGAATTGAAAAAAATCAGGGGGTGATTCAAGTTTACTTGGGGCTTGGCTTTTGGGGGTAAAATACTCAGGGCTAGATTTAAGATTCTTGGGGATATACTCAGAGTGATCAGACCTAATGACGCCCGTGGTCCCTTCTAAATATTTGTATACCGCGGGCAAAGCAGGGCTGCTGTCTTCAGAAGGCAGAGGAATGTGAGAACCTTTTTAGGATTTCTTTTTCTGTGATCCAATTTTTATTAAAAGACAATGAAATAAGAAAATGAACGAGCAAGAAACGTAGACCATAACAAACACAACCTCGACTGAACAAGCATGAAACGTGGACCGTAACAAACACCACCTCGACTGAACGAGCATGAAACGTAGACCGTAACAAACACAACCTCGACTGAACAAGCATGAAACGTGGACCGTAACAAACACAACCTCGACCTCAGACTTCAAGATGGCTGCGGCCTTTATCCACAGAAGTTAAAGCTGTAGATTTATGTGGTTTATTGGCACTTATGTCTTATTGGTGGCTCATTAAATTGGTCGTACAAACTGTACTGTCCATCTGCTACCTGTGTACATGTTGCTACAGTGTTTTTATGCTCAAAATACTGCTCCTTGGTTGTGTCTCAAATCTTAATCTTAATCTTAGACAGTGTGACTTGGCACTTAGCCATCTCTCCCTGCCAGCCCCTGGAGGATGGGCTCCCCCTTTGAGTCTGGCCCCTCCCAAGGTTTCTTCCTTTTAGGGAATTTTTCCTTGCCACTGTCGCCTCTGGCTTTCTCACTGGGGGCTTTGGGTGGGGATGCTGTAAAGCACTTTGAGACAATGTAATGTTGTGATAATGCACTATACAAAAATAAATTTGTTTGTTGGTTGTGTTTGCAATGCATTGTAATCCAGTGGTATTACTAACCCTGGCTAACAATGACCCTGGATAGAACTGGGGCTTGTCTCAGAAACCAGTATTTCTTGCTTAGCCGGATAACTTGTTGGATTTAAGCATATAAACTGGGCTACCTAAAATCTGACAAGTTGTCCGGCTAAGCAAGAAATCTTCCTTTTTGAAACATGTCCCTGGTATTGCTAAATGGCTTTCCAAGGTGTTGTACTGGAACGCAGTTCACTCATGTGTGACGTTATTCTCAGCTCCAACGTCGGAAAATGGAAGGTGAGGAGGGAGGCGGGTATTGTTAACTCTCCTACCCAGATAGTGGCTGGATGATCATTTGGGGGCCATGTTGATGGTGGATCTGCTGTAGGGGGGACTCTGCTAATGGCTGCACCTTTGCCTAAGGTCAGAGCGCCATAATCCATAGGGTGGAAGGTGTGCGAAGGGCAGATCTTACAGCCCCAGTGTGTCATGCTGAAGGAATCCATCTTCTGCTGTTCCTCATCCTCCCCACGGCAATGGCATTAAGGAATTTAAAAAGAAAGCTGGATTTAACCTTGAAGGACAGTGTGTGTGTGTGTGTGTGTGTGTGTGTGTGTGTGTGTGTACATGTGCACGTGTATACGCAGAACCGCCAGGAGAGCATCGTAAAAATTGCAAGTGCTTTTGACCCACCACTCAGATGCTTCTCGCACATCTCAGTTCATTATCTGATGCTTTTGATTTACTCTGGCACAGCAGACGGCAAGCTGGCCCTCCCCTGCAGCCCCTGGCCTTCCACCAGCAAATGTAACAGCACCTTTCCGCGCTGGGGCTCTATTATCGCCTCGGACAATCGCGGTGGGCCACGCAACACCTCGCCTGGCACGCCATCCCAGCTCATTCCTACGTGTGACGTACTGGCCCTTTAAGAGAGCCGCACGCATAGCGGCAGTCCCTAACCACGGCGGTGCCGGGCCCTTGTCTTGGCCCCTTTTCGCTCCTATTTCCCAGAATCCCGCTGGGTTTTTGCAGATTGCTAATTTTCTATCATACCCATGGCAACCTCTAAAGTTACCTTTTTTTCCTACTCATTTATGTAGCCGAGTTTCTATGGCAGCAACAACAGAGATTTATACAGTTAAAGCAAAATATTAATTAAAACTGCATATTTTAAAACCATTAATGAGGAATAATGTTTACTTGATTATCTAGCCATCCATCTCCTGCTTATGCTGGTCAGGGTCGTGGTTGGGGTGGGAGGGATCGGGAGCCTTTCCGGGGCAGCAGGGGGCGCCCTGGGTGGGGTCGTTTTTCCACTGCAGGTTGCATCACCCTTATGTTTCCTTTGCATGTCTGTGAATAGAACCAGAAGCGTAGACAGGAAGGGATCTCGGCACTGATGGTGTGACGCCATCATCACCATCTTCTTCATCTTCATCGCAAGTAGATCCTACCCCCCACAGTTCGTCTTCTCAATTATCATCTTACGCCTAGAGGTTTTTAGTCGACTTTCTCAGTGACTGTGCCAAACAGGCTACATTATCATTGATAGAGCCTATTTGCATATCTATAATTTCTGTTGTATGTTTATGAATGAGTCACTGTTTGTAGACTTTTAATTTGATGTTAGTTACCACCTGGGGTCGGTATTTAGTGAACAACACTTTATTTTCTATTTAAACAGGCACATAGGAGTTTTTAAGTTGACGTATATCCCGTCATCTGTTTCTTTGGGACACATGGGTGACAGCTCAGCGTGTGTGTGTGCGCACGCGTGTGTGTTTGTGTGTGCTTGCGCTTATTTATTTCACCCCAGTTGAATGTGTTTGTTATTCAACAACCACTCGGTGTGAATGAAATGATAAGGAAGAAAAAAAAAAGTTTGGGGACAATCTTTCTCTCCCCTCTTTCAACAGCAAATCAAATTTCCCCGGCACAAGGGCGCCTGGCCGCATTCTTCTTTGCAGAAGAATTTGTTTTATTTTTTTATTTTTTGACCCAAAAAGGGGAAAGAAGGAAAACCCAATTGTGAGTTAGGGGAAAACTGATATTTTCATGCGAAATAATCTTGAAAACTGTACACGCTGCAGATAAACAAATAAAACAGCAACGTACCCAGAGACCGAGATGCTGCTGCGGAGGTTATTAACCGCTCAGATCTGATAACGGGGGGCGCTTAGGACCCCACCTCACACATGCCTGCCCATTCACCCGTCTCCAGCTCAAGTCACCATTGGCTTGATTAAAATCTTACGCTCAGGCTGGGGAATCTCTCACCTCACTCTTTCCTTATCTTCCCCGCATCAATTACGGATGGACTAGATGCCGGCCGTTGTTTCCTCAAGGGTCTCGGCCTTCCTGCTAATCCTGCCTTTTAACCGGTCAGATCCGTCTCCCCCCGACTGACTGACGCGCGGGCCGCTTCCCGCAGCTCCAAGTGCGTCCATTCGCACATACCCGATACCAGTCCATGCTCTGTGGATGCAGCGCAATGAGCATAACCTGATCGCTGTGGTGTTTTGAATCTGGAATATCTTGGTAGATTCTGGGCGAGTGGCTCTACAGGTTAGGGCACTGTGCATGTGAGTGGAAGGTTGTGGGTTCAAATCCCAGTGTTAGCAGAGTGATTTTACCGTTGGGCCCTTAACCTGCAATTACTCCAGGGATTGGCTGTCTCCGCTTTCTAAAAAAAACAAAAGGAATGAATGCTGCTTTAGATTAAATCATCTGATGAATAAAAGGAAAATATATTCCCCCCCCCCCCCCCCTGCAAGAATACGGCTTTAAAACCGATTGACCAGGTTTAATGCTAAATTTAGACATGAGATGCTTTTATACAAAGCTATGTACCATTCAAGAATGCAGGGTCAGCCCGTCCGCGGAGCGATTTGGGGGTTTAGGGCTTTATTTAACAGCCCAGTGGTGAAAACACAAATGCCAACCACAGGATGTGAATGAGCAACCTTTTGATCGTAAGCATAGAGTCTTAATCCTCCGAGCCACACACTGCTCTCAGCTTCACCATTTCCATCATGCCACGATTGGGACACTGAATAAAAGCCTTGTCAAACAACGCAGAACCATGAACGGTGAAGCGGCTTCTGGGAACCTGCCCGTGAACCATGGGTGTGAGCTGCAGGTTTTTTCGGGAACCTGCCCGTGAACCATGGGTGTGAGCTGCAGGTTTCTCTGGAGGAACCTTGAGCTTCACTGTGTTCTCCTTATTTGTTCATGCTGTTTGGTCGGCCCGCTCTGCCCTTTTTGACAGACTGAGACTAATTAAAACAGAGGTACGCTTGATCAAAGCATGCTGCTAGGACTTTACTAATCTGGGTCTGGAGTTAAGTGAGTCACAGGGAGCTTTTGAAGTCTGAAGAACTTTTTCCCTCCTTTGAATCAGGGCTCGTAAGCGTTTGTTTTGTGTTGTTTTTATGCTGGATGTTTACCTTAGGGCAGTGTTTCCCAGCCTGGTCCTCGGGGACCCGCAGTCAGTCCATGTTTTCGCTCCCTCTGAGCTCACTTTCAGACGGTCCACATTTTTCCTCCCAGGAGCTTCAACTGTATGTGGGTCCCGGAGGGCCGGATGGGAAACCCTGGCTTAGAGCATGGACTGAAGGTGTTTAGGATCAATCCCCTCCCCCCTTATATCCTGATTCCCATAATCTCTCTCTAAGACAGAGGATCTTATGATCACCAGGGTGATGGTCGTGCTCTCCGCCTTGTGTCCTCTCTGTAGGATTAAGAAACTCAAGATGGTCACAGTGTCCACCTTGTCTCACCTACTCATTGGGCTCCAACTGCTTGCAGTTTCTCATGCTGAAGACCAACTCACCGTCCTCACGAAGCAGGGCTCAGTCCTGGGACTGCGGGTCCCTGTGCCTGGGGGGCATGTTTCGGCATTCCTGGGCATCCCATATGCAGAACCTCCTGTTGGGGATCTCCGTTTCAAGCAGCCCCTTCCCCGGAAGCCGTGGTCCGTGGTGTGGGAGGCGACACGGTTCTCCCAGTCTTGTCACCAACCTCTAGACACAAGTTTCCCAGGGTTCCTGGGGTCAGAGATGTGGAACCCTAACACGAAGATGAGTGAGGATTGCCTCTACCTGAACATATGGGTGCCGCACCCTAAGCCAGCCCGTGCCTCTGTCATGGTGTGGATCTATGGAGGCGGCTTCTCCACTGGCTCTGCCTCCCTGCCTCTGTACGACGGTCGTTTTCT
Organism: Mormyrus proboscirostris; assembly: GCA_026779585.1. NCBI lineage: Eukaryota > Metazoa > Chordata > Actinopteri > Osteoglossiformes > Mormyridae > Mormyrus > Mormyrus proboscirostris. The sequence continues at coordinate 1,830,562 of JAODKF010000042.1, read as the reverse complement.
GAGCCACACGGAGGGAGTGGTGGTGGTCTCCATGAACTACCGGCTGGGTCCCCTGGGCTTTCTGGCATTGCCAGGTAATATGGATGTTCGGGGAAATGCTGGCTTGTTCGATCAACGGCTGGCTCTGCAGTGGGTGGCTGAGAACATCGAAAGCTTCGGCGGGGACCCGAGGTCCGTCACGCTGTTCGGCGAGAGCGCCGGTGCTGTTGCTGCCGGCTTCCACGTCCTGTCCCCAGGTAGTCATGGCCTGTTTGCGCGCGCCATCTTGCAGAGCGGTACCATCAATGCGCCATGGGCGGCCATCCCACTCGAGGAAGCCCAAAACCGGTCCATGGCGCTAGCCGGGCTTCTGGGATGCCTGCCAGAGCCCGGCGTCGATGTCGAGTCCTGCCTCCGCAGCGTACAGCCCACAGACCTCGTCAACAGACAGTATGACGTGGTGAAGATCCCACTGGTCAGGACGACTTTTCCTCCCACGGTCGACGGAGTCTTCCTCACCGACTTGCCCGAAGTTCTGCTCCAGTTGGGGCAGTTCAGCACAAGGAACCTGCTCCTGGGGGTTAACAGAGACGAGGGGACATACTTCCTGCCATACGGAGCTCCTGGCTTTAGCATCACGCACGAGAGCCTGATCTCCCGGGATGACTTCCTAATGGGTGTGGCGCTGGCGCTGCCAGGGTTCAGCCAGATCTCACGGGAGGCCGTCGTCCTTCAGTACACAGACTGGGAGGATGAGTTCAGCGGCTGTAAAAACAGGGATGCGCTCAATCACGTGGTCGGCGACCATTTTTTTACCTGCCCACTGCTGGACTTTGTGCGCACGTTCGCCGGCTTTGGAAACAAGGCCTTTGTCTACTACTTCGGCCAGCGATCCTCGAGAAACCCATGGCCGCAATGGATGGGCGTGATGCATGGCTACGAGATCGAGTTTGTCTTCGGCCTGCCACTGAACCGTAGCCTAGGCTACACAGAGGAGGAGGAGGCTGTAAGCCGGAAGATGATGAAACACTGGGCTAATTTCGCCAAAACCGGGTCAGTCTACTCCTCTGCATTGTTAGCAGAACACAAAACGTGTCATGTGGCCCCCATGTTAATGAAACCTTTCAGCTGCATGCTAAGTGTTTGCCTCTTGCTATCCATCATGAATTTTCTGTTAGGCTTCTAGGTTATTTTGTCATATGTGGCTGCTAATTGGGTGAATTTGAGTCTTGTCATGCTGCACCGTGAGCCGTTCTTCCTAGCAGTCACGTGTTTGACACCTCAGTGCTAGCTAATGTGGAGTTAGCTTCCTGCTAACATCGGTTTTTCCAGGAGCCCCACCGCTTCGGGATCGGACTGGCCGCCATTCGAAGGAGTGCGACAGGAATATGTCTCCTTGGATGCGGATGCCTTGAAGATCGAGCGCTTCCTGAGAGCCAAGCAGTGCAAACTTTGGAACAGCTTCCTGCACAAACTCCAGGCCGTAACAGGTAGGCATGATTATACCATCTTTTGAGCAATGGATTTATTGCTTGGCATTTCCCCTGTTCAGGAATGCTCACTGTAGCAGTTTGAGGTGCGATGGAATATCCCTCTAGGGTTTTGAATCCTTTAGGTCACAAACTTCTTGATTCTTAGCTGCCAGATTTCTCTCCCTGCTTTCAGGGATCCAAAGCTGATGAACTTAGAGCGTGAGTATTGTGTTTCAGTGAGTGGCTGACATTGGCGGGTGGGCTGTGTGTGTGTGTGTGTGTGTGTGTGTGTGTGTGTGTGTGTGTGTGTGTGTGTGTGTAGTGGGGTGGGGGAGGGGGGGGTCAATCAGTCAGCACATCAGAAAAATATTTAATATTATTAAAAGTTGAATAACACTCAGCCTTGTTCTCGGAGCTAATTATGCAAACATGATCACTGCCCTTACGGTTTATTTTAGGGTTGGTTTTACATGCATATAAGTTTCACCCCAGGGACCCTCTAAGTCACATTCTTCATCCTTCTACTGCTTGGCTATAAGAAGTCAAAAGAAACTGCTAGAATATGAAAGTGGCAGAATTTATTTTGACGATTTTTAAAACCCTTGAAGGCTAAATTTTCAAAAAATGTAATTAACATTTGAAATTAAATGGCATTTAAGTAAAATGCATGTGGTGGGACTACTAAAGAGAATAGATTGTGTAAACAATGTGTAGCAGCAGCGTGTGTGGTGTGAAGCGTGTAGTATTCTTTTTTTTTTTTCTTCCAGTGTATACCTCTGTAGTTGTGTAGGGATTTATGCCAAGCTGAAATAACAAGCTTGTATAATAAGCAAAGACACCCATGTGCGACCTTTCCTGTGAAAATAACGGCCATCGCTAACATGGGAAGTCGACCCCTTCCCAGAACAGGAACAATGAAAACCTGTTGCCAAGCAATCTAATATTTCACCCAAAGTGCCAGATAAAAATAAACGTAAAGGCTGAGACCCACTAAGAAGGCCAGTGGTGATGAGGACGGGTACGACATGACAGACATACCTGCAGAGACAGCATGGGGACCGGGGTCCCAGATAGATGTGGGATGGAGGCGGGGTGGGGGGGGGGTCTGGCTCAGAGTAGATGGCGGCGAAGTTGGTGTCAGGTGGGGGAGGAGCTGCAGGCACAGCTGAAGGGGGGGGGGGTCTGGCTGTGTTCCCGGTGATCCTCATCTTGTTGTTGCTCTCCTCAGCATCCGTGGATGAGGTTGAACAGCAGTGGAAGATAGAGTTTCAGCGCTGGGTCTCGTACATGCGGAGCTGGAACACCCAATTCGGTGATTACACGGCCCAGAGCAAAGGTGTGAGGAGCCTCGATGTCGCCTGCACAGGTGCCCCTGCTCCACCTTCCTGAGCCCAATAAACAGACCACTAGCTCTCAGGCTTAAATGGTACACAGTAACTAACACCCCACCACCCGGTGATGTTTGGCCATCATGGTTCCCAAACATCACAGAAGGAAGAGCAGTATTTTATTTAACCGTTGATGAGATTCACATTTATTGTAAATAACCAGTTTTCCACAGACTGCCTGAAATCAGCATTTCTCAGCACTGGGATTGAGCAGAAATCTGGTTATTGCCTGAAGGCTGCGGTGAGACACTGCATTAGATGATGCATTTCCATGCAAATGGAGAAGATCGGATCGAAAAAGTATTACTGCAGTATCGAACCATTGTGCTAAACTATGGAATCATAGGAGTGCCATAACAAAGAATAAATCTGTAAAAGAATAAGAAAATGTTGAGTAAGAAAGTAAAACAAATACAAATTAAAATAAAATAAGAAAATAAATGCTTTTCTTTTTGCTTTTTCTGTGATGATTTTGCTTTTTTCCGAAAGGCCAAGTTGTCAATCACCTCTCTTTGGGCGGGCCTTCCTGCTGGAACACGCCCCCTCAAACAGAATGAGTGACAAAACATGCTGCAACATGGCTGATTGTAGTCAGGGAAACTGCAAGACAAACAATTATTTGCTTAAATTAAAGGCAGTTGGACTTGACAGGGATTCAGCCAGCTTCCCAAAGGACCACTGGACCATGGACATTGAAACATGGTTACAAATCAGGTTTTAAAGTGATCTGGATGACTATCTAAACCTTTTCTGGGGATTAGCCCTTTATAAGGATTGATTTGGCTAGCTAACCCTATCTAACCATCCCCCACTTTGTCTGTAGAACACAAAGCTCATCATCGTGATGTTTTTGAATAAATGCTGACAAAAGTTTATAGCTACTGAGAACGTACATTAATGATGCTAAATATTTCATTGATGAGTACTCAATACAGTTTATCAGTTAAGGTATGATAGTACCCAAAAACCCAACATTATTGACACAGTATGACAACCGCAAATCCATGTTTCAGAGTCAGTTTTCCAGTCGTTGCTGCGGATTGTAGTGATCCAGCAGTATGTAAAAAGATTTCTTGTTAAATCGTTTTGTACAATCAATCGTATAACAGCTGTTTCCCATTTTAAAATCATCCACAATCATTTACTGCATTCAAGATGAACACTAACGCTGCCATACTTTTTGTCATTCAGTGGGTGTGGCCAGAGTATATCCCGCCTACTGTGATGTCATGTGCATACCCCCTATTGACCACTCAGCCTGCCCAAAACCAGTTAATTGACATCTTGGCCCATTGAGAAAAAGTAAACACAACAGGTGTTTACAAAAGCAATATGAAAAAAGTAACAGAGAAAAACATTTATTTTCTTATTTTTTTTATTTTATTTTTATTTATTTTTATATTTTTAATGTATATTTTGTATTCATTTTACTTTCCTACTCAACATTTATTTTCTTATTCCTATACATTAATTCCTTTTATGGCACTCCTGTGAATCATCATAACCCTATAACACATCTTCAAGATTTTTCATTTAATCAATCCTTTGAATGTTTCACCTTTAATCATCTGTTGATTGCCAAAATGCTTTTTATTTAAATCAGCAGTCTTTTATTTTTATAAACCCGTACACGTTTTTGAGTATGAAAGTTTTTTATATAATTATTGTGAAACTGCGTCTCTGATTTTGTAAGTATCAGAGTGCAAAAGTTGTTTGAGGGAGTTAATGAATATAATTTTTCATGTTCCTTGCGGTACATACACATCCGTGCTGGTTAATCCTTCATTCCTCTTTGTTCTGAAGGGAAACGGAGGGAATACTAACAGGACACGCCAGCCGCCATAGCAACAGGTTCTGGAATGTAGCTGCAGTAATTCTGCAGTGATAAGAGAACCGAATGTAGAAGAAATTTAATCAGTCCCCTCCTTTTGTACCTTGTAAGGGAGGCTGTAATGCGATAATTGCTGGTAATTACTTAATTTTATTAGAGAGTGATGATTGGGCATATCGGTGAGGCACTGTAATTAACTGCTGACTTGCTGAAGGTTGGCTGGTCACCTCCCCGTCTCTCATGGCCCTGCACTGGAGAACCAGGTGCTCCCTGCCTTTAAAAATCACCACACTTCTCCCTCCTTGCTGTGTAAAGTCACACAGACTGGGTCAAGTTTATATGGACCATGCGTGTCACCCCCCCCCCCATCCACAGTAGGCTGCCTTTGTCATGAGTCGTGAGCCCAAATAAATATGTAAGTGTGTATTTGTGGGATAAGTGTTGCACTGTGGGATAAATTAACACGCTGTTATATGGAGCAATAAAATTTTTGGAGGTGAAATCTACAACATCTGTCCTGATATGAAAGTCATTTCTGTGAGTGTGTGTGTGTTTTTTCAATTTCCGTTTAAATTCCCCTTTGGTTTTACATCTAACCCCCCCGCAATACGGTGATACATTCTATGAAAATCCTGTTTGGGGATGGTTTGTCAGGCCTTTAGTTTATTTATTAACAGGACGGAAGCCAATCTTTGAAATGCCAGCTCCGCTCGTTTGTAAGCTAATCGCTGGGACGCGCTTCCTCCCTGACCTTTCTGAAAGAGATGTGGTGGTAAAGTGCTCCTGGCGCTTTTTAGGAGGCGCTGAGGTGTGTGTGAGTGTGCCGCCATGTCCTGCTCCCTGTTAGCTGTGTAAATATAATTTGTCATCGTTTTTGCTTGTCGCCTGCTTTTAAAAGGATGTGGAGGACCTCGCATCGAGGAAACAGCGGGCTGGAGGGGGCCGGTCGGCAGTGCAGACCTCGGTTTAACTGACTTCACGCTCCTGTGGTGATTGATCACCAGCCCCATGGCCAGAGAAACTCTGTAATGAAATCCAGCTGGCCCTTAACACTGATTGCAGTTGTAGGGATGAATGGTGGCCAGCCGGGCAAATGTGCAAAGGTTGCTGCCTCGTCAGCGCTTGGCCAGAAGCCCCGCCCTCCTCTTACCCAATCAGGATGTGTTCAGAAGCCCCGCCCTCTTCATGCTCAGTCAGTACAATGCCAGAAACCCTGCCCACCTTGTGGCCAGTCAGCAAATAGCACCTTGGGTGTCATTTTTTCAAGTTTTCATTTCATTTGTCCTTACCTGAAATAGTTCATTCTTTTTTATTTATCTGAAAAGACCCAATTAGCATCAGGTAGTTCCACCTATAAGGTTTCATTATAATGCTTAAAACCTCATTCTTGTTCTTGCTTAGTATTAAACACTATCCTGAAATTGCCGACCTTAGAAAGTTCTTCAGTGTTATTGCGAATGGGAGTGCAGTAATGGCGATGGCCGCCGATTTAATGGCATGTTGAGAAGCTCTGCCAGTGCTTGCTGGATGCATTAGCCTCTTATTCTGCTGCCGTTAATGCAGATCTTCTCCTGCACCGGACTCTCACCCTCCCGAGGCCCGATTTAACGCTCCCGTGTCACGCTCCATGTCCTGCCGAATTGGGCCACGCGGCTCCGTCTGTCGACACGCTCCGCCGACGCTCTCAGCACTCGCCATCCATCGAATTAGCCGGGAGTTAATCTCCGGACGGACGCGATCCGCTCCGTACCCGGCCTGGGCGTAATCGACTGGCGATTTATCTGCTGCGGAAGATGAGCGAGGCTTGGGGATCGGGGGCCGCTCCCACCATGGGGCTTAATGCTGTTGGCGCACCATCGGCCTCCATTGCTAATTCAGATGCCGTAGCTCTTCCAGGACACTTAGCAGCATGTCTGGGAGGATGGGATGCTAAACAAACCATCGCCCCGATTGAACCGGGTCAGCATCTCCTTCACTGGACAGAAGCCGAGGTAAAAAGCCACGGGAAATGAAGCTTCCTCTACTGTTTGAACAGGTGCAATGGAATGTGCTCGTTCTGGAATTTCCCATCATGCTCTTATTTTTAAGTCATACACACATATAGAGGGTCGGCCATCCATCCAGCACCCCTGCAGCAATTTTCCGGGGCGTTAACTAAGGAGCTTGGCCAAGGGCCCAGCAAAGATGTGGCTACACTGCTGACCACAGGATTCGACCCAGCGACCGTCCAATCACAGGATTCGACCCAGCGACCGTCCAATCACAGGCACAGAGGCCCGGGCCACTGAGTCACACACCACAGAGGAGGTGCGAGGTGGTTACGTACAGCCATGCCTCTCCACCAGGGCAGAGGATGTTGTCTGTTTTCAGTGCATCACGCTACAGTTTTTAGCCTCTGGCATCGTAATGTGTTCCCAAACCTCCAGCTCTCCTGTGGAAGCCCCACGAGCACCAGAGATTATTCATCATTCCTGCCAACGTCACCCACCCACTTCGCACAAACCACAGGTCCCGTCTATGACCCCCCACCCCCCTCCAGCTGCCCACGTCCATGGGATCTACCTCATCCTTTAAGTGATCTTTTCGAACAGGACCCCTCCTACAGCTTGAATGACATCACTTCCTGCTCCTCATGCCTGAGCTCTTCAGGTTGTACCATGGCGGACATGAGGGGTGGCTTCGCTTCGATAAGAAGCAGGGAGCTGATTCTGCCTTTCTGTGTGGCAATCCTAGAGGACGATCCGAGTAAGTCTCCCACAATGACTTCAGCATCACAGTTTGAAATCAGGTGCTCCCTGCCTGGTGCTCCCACTGGGGAGTACTTGGAGGGGTCCAAACTATGTCTTTTGGCCACAAAAGGCGATTCCTGAAGCCTTTCAAACTTCTCCCAGTGGGGCAGAACCATTCAAAATAGACAGGAGAGTCATGAAAAAAGTCCTGGTTTGAATTTTAAAGCCGGGTGGATTTTCTTTGCACTGGAGAGAGAAAAAGAGCGGCTGACGTTTATTAAAACGACCGAAGGTAGATTTTCTAACTTTCAAACTTTTTTTTCTGAAGGCAACTTCTTCAAGACTTATGTTTACGTGCATAGTACAGTTTCACAGTGTTTGGGGCCGTTGATTAAAGCACCCAAACAGAAACACTAACAGACACACACACACATGCATAGATCACACACAGATCAGTCTACACACACACACGCATAGATCACACACAGATCAGTCTA
>JAODKF010000042.1:1800319-1813504 GCA_026779585.1 Mormyrus proboscirostris | reverse complement strand
ATCATCATCATCACCATAGTTATCATCACCACCATCATTATCACAGTCATCGTCACCATCATCATCACCATAGTTATTATCATCATCATCACCATAGTTATCATCACCACCATCATCATCATCACCATGTCAAAGATCATTACCGGCTGTTGTTGACCCTCTTCATAACTTCCCCCATCGGTGAATTAGAGGCTACCTCCCTGGGTTCCATGTTGACCCAGACGTCTGGTTTGGTTTCCTTCAGGAGGGCTTTCTCAGGAGTCATTTGTCACTTAGCTTACTGCCCATGGAGCCACCGCTGAGTGTCCGTAACACTCTCAGCGTGCTGCTGTGATGGCTGGATCCCCCCGACTGACACATGGCCTCTCCGCTCTTACACAACGTCAGATGCTCAGCCTGCTTCTCAGAGAACCTTTTCTGTGGCAGATAAGACAGTATCGGGCACCTAATTGAACAACACATTATTTCGGAATGAATCCCCGAGCCTTGTCAAGCACAAAGCCACAGTGTAAATGCCACTGTCGTATTTCCCAGAAATGTTTTTCTGGTGCGGGGTTGCGGTGAACCTGGGGTCTATCGCCATAGCAGCAAGTCCCACCGGTCCCTCAAAGGTGCGTGGCGATCTAAACCACTTTGGACTGGAGGGAGGCCAGAGCACCGCATAGAAACCCACACGGACAGAGAGTACACATAAGCTGCAGAGCGAGTCGGGACTTGAACCCACAACCCTGAGGCCACAGTGCTGCCCATGGAAGTGTCAGCATAGTTAACACTGTTGTAGACACACAGATCAGGCAGCTGTGAAGAGAGGTTTCTCTTTGAATGTGATGCCCTTGAGGTGTATATTTAATACCTCTGTGAATCATCCCGGATGTATGCGTGTGTGTGTGTGCTTCGTACTCACAGCAAGCAAACGAATGACTGTCCTTCACGTTTTGTTGTACTTCCCACACTGAAACCTCCCCCCCCCCCAATCCCTGATCAGCTGCTTTGAAGGATCTAATTACAAGTCAGTGCAACTTTAGCCAAGTACAGTCAGATGATACCCCTCCTGCTTGCAGAGGGACAAGAAGAGCACTTTGAATCTGGGGCCACGGTCATGGACTGTAAGTCAGCGTGTTGCTCAGCGGAGTAGACAAGCGGCATGAGAGCCGATGGATCGGGGGTTATCTCTTGTACCGTTGAGTACTGGACCTCTAATGCTTCGGAGAAGCAGGCAGCCACGAGAGTGAGTACAAGGGGCTGTTAAGAGATGGTAATGAGACGTCACATCTTACATCAGACGCAAAGAAACACTGGGTTGTGTAAAACAGGCACAAGCGGGTGCTTTCCGAAAGCTTTCATAAGGCTCATTCCCAAAAAAGATGTTATTATGATGTCTCTGAGGGTGGCATTGATGGATCCCCGACGCCCATCTTGCCAGACCCTTTAAATGGGTGACGGCTGCCAAGTCGGAAAATGTCAAAAGCAATCGAGCGACGGGGACCTGGAAGCTCTCCTGGATCTCAAACCTTACAAATGGGACTGGGGCAGGGGGGGCTAAAAAGGGAGCCAGACCTTGAGGTTTTAAGTCTTTCAACGCGCCTGGGAGGAGCAGGCACTCGAAGGGCGCCACCTGCTCTCTGTTTATGGAGATGGGTGGTAAGAGATGAATGCAGGTCCTGAGAGTGTGAGAGCGGCTAGGTGGCGCCCTTCTTCTGAAATGTGTCCAGGCACCAGTTAGCATTGGATAACATCACCTGCTAAGCTAATAAATAATTAATAAACGACAAACGGTGCTGCCGCAAATCCTTGAACTGGAATGTAAAAGTGTCCGGCTCGTATCTGGGAACGTCCACGGAAAATATGAGCAAGGTTTTCCAATGCCGCTGGCTTCATGTATCGTCTCCTGTTTCCATACGGCGAGCGTCCCTTCCCGGCCCTAAAGCAGCAGCGATTATCGATCCTTACCGCCGGAGAAGAACCTCTCTTTTCTTCCAGCCCAGGTGGAAAATCCTGTCTGTCTCTCTCGCTGAAACGTCTCTTGGCAGGCTTTGCCATTTCAGGTACTTTGACAAATGGACTTTCCCTGGAATGTGCTAACAGACGTAACGGAGAGAAACGTACCCACATGGTAGGGAGAGTCAGTAAAAAATAAAAAAAATCACATCCAAACATAAAGCCGATTGAACACTAGAGTTATGGTAGAGTTAATTAGGGTTATGAGCAATTTGTGACCTCAGAGCGATTGTATAACGAGGCTAGGCAAAGTCTTTCATACAAAGAGGGTTCAGTCTACATCGAGTAGGTGTTCTTAACCTGAAGGAAGTCTGAAATGAAAGGCAAGGACAAATAGATTAGCATAAACTGTCAAGAGGAAAGAGAAAATGCAATTTCCTTAGTGCATCTCAGTAGAATATAAACATGCTATTAGGTTTATGGGCTAATGTATAATTTTGTACAGTTTGTACAACTCCTTTCTTGCTCTGAGAGCCATATGTGAATAGTGTGTTCAGAGTGTTACGAGACAATAGGTCAAATTTCTTATAATAAACCAAATGGTCAGTGGAGGAGGAGGGGGCACGGTCATTCTGGAAAGGGGGCTCATGCTGCTTATAAAGTGAGCAACTTGCAGTCAATGCACACATCATGACACGACAAAGAGCTTCATATATACTCGGTCTGGGAAAAAGCTTTATTCTGTCAGTAAATTGTTTATTCAGAGATAATCCCAGTGCAGGCGGCATATTCACATTTTAGATGTGGTGAAAATGTGGCATCCGGGGAACGGCAAAGACGACCTCTGACCAGAGTGGAAAAGCATCTTCGGGCCCCGGAGGACAGCAAACCTTTGGCCTCACACTCAGCAGTTCCCATGGAAACTGACTCATCCACTGATTGACAATAAAGGAAGCTTTATAAATTAACTCAGGCAAAACTTTGGTCACCTCAGCTTCCTGGCTGCCAACACCTGGGTCCTGATGTTATCGTGACGTTTCCCTATGTAGCTAAGGAGGTCAGCAACTCTGCAATTAGCTGCTAACAGACCAGTCCGTGTCAGAACCCTACGCAACCATCCCGCACAGTCTTGTCCAGTCTTGTCCCTCCTCATTATTACATCACAACAACCTGAAAGTTTTCCTGTATTTGAAAGGTGTCATTGATGATGAAGGCACATCTTCTACCTTTCAGATAACAACAAAAATAAAACCAGGACCAGAGACCCTTAAGTGATTATGTCCAGAAGCAAAGCTGCATGCATAAATTATAATTTCAGATGCGTTTTAATTTACTCAGATAAAGTGAAAAACCGCATCGAATAATGTGGTTTTATTTGAAAGGGTAATTGTTAAATAACAGAACACATTAAGGACTCTTCAGAGATTTCTGCACGCAGACCGGCGAGACTTTAATTGTCCCTAAAGGAGTGTAGGTGTTTAATTACACATGCCTGGCAGCCAGCCAGAGCGCTCCCACCAGCCTTGCCCCTCTTCCCATTGGCTGGCTGGCTGTTGCATAACAACGACAGAATGAGGCTGTAACCAGAAATACCTGGCCTGGGTCACGCCCCACTCACCGTTACGCATTGTGCGCGTACGTTTGTCTTTTCCTGCGTCACGGGTCGGATTCATGATGCCCCGGGCTGGGCTGGCAAGCAGGGGCACACCATGGCCTTCTCTCATGGTGGGTCGCGAACATATCTGACAGGAGTGCTGTGTGGCTCAGCAGGTTTGGATGCTGTGTCTGTGATCAGTAGGTTGTCGGTTTAAATCCCAGGGTTGACAGGGTGATATCAGCATAATTTCTCAACCTGCTGGTGAGTCTGTGTAACAGCAGTAGCTCTGGCCCCAAAGAAGGAACAACAGTATATTTATTTATGGGGTTCAAGCAACATTGCCACAAGTTTGCTACTACGCGGCCTACTTCCTGCTGCAGTGACTTTGTGGAGACTCCCTGTTGTCTGGGGCTGATCATGTGCCGTGTCAATGGACGCTCAGTCCCAGGGTGTGTTCCAGCAACTAGCAGCCTACTACTGCAGTTAAATCGTGTCAGTTGCCAGTGTGACGTGGTAAAAGAAAGCAGCACATATAACTGCCTAAATCGCCAGGCTCCGCCCCTCACTGTGTCCCCGTTGCCGTCCCCTCCCTCTCTCATATATAATATAAACGGCTGAGATCCTCACCTTGAATGACACAGCAAGCCTGATGCATGTTCATTTATGTGCTTATTTATGTATTTGCTTGTGGGTCTGTTAAAAGCTCTTTGCGGGACACAGGGAAGACGAAATTACCTCATTCATCCCTTCAGTGGCAGGTGGTCTATGGCAGGGAAGGGAAGGGTACAGTAGCCCCTGGGCAGCTGAGTCTACATGAACAGGGTATGCACTCTGCTGGAACACTTAGCTGAACTTGCAGGTGAATTTAAACTTCAGCCTGAACCTGAACTGGAAACATAACCTGAACCTAAATCTAAACTTGAACTGGAAACTAAACCTGATCCAAAATCTAGAGCTGATCCTGAAGCACAACCACAAGCTAAATTTTAGTCAGAATCTAAACCTGGACCTAGACCTGAACCAGAAACTAAACCTGAACCTAAACTGAACCTGATTCGAGACTGTAATTAGATGCTAAATTTGAGTCAGAATCTAAACCTGAACCTGGACCTAAATAAGAAACTAAATCATAATCTGAATCTGAACATATACAGTACTGTATAGAGGAAACTAACCCTGAACCTGAATCTAAACCTGAAACAAAAGCTAAACCTGAATATGAACCTAAACCCGCTCACACCTGCCTTTTTTGTGGAAAAAAAGATACACTGGTGATGGGGAGGTGGAAGGATTGGAAAGAGAAACAGGAAAAATAATAAAAAGAGGAAGAAGGAAGGAGATATGTAGAGGTATTATGCTTACACCGGACACCGGAGACGAGGAAGGAGATATGTAGAGGTATTATGCTTACACCGGACACCGGAGACGAGGAAGGAGACAGCATGGAACAGCTGAAGATGGACGGCAAGAAGAAAGACAGAAGCTGTTTTAGTTACATGGAGTGACCCAAAGGATAGCAGATGAATAGACACAACTTAGAGCGCGGCTACCTGCTGTTAGTACTGGCTAGCGTGACCTTTGATTAATTGTCTCCCGTTGGGAGCTTGTGGCATCAGCCACTTATTTGGCGTCTCTCTACATTAAGACATTTGCAGGAAGTAAAAGTCAAACTCCTCTGTCCTGCAGATGAAAGGAAAGAGAAAAAAAAACAAATTAATCAAATATAGAAGCTAAGAATCTGGGTGAGGCCTAGATAGGCTGATCAGATAATTCGATTTAGGGGGGACACTTTGAGCTACTTCAGGTTTCACAAACTATTTTAAAACTGAAAGGCTCCTCTGTTTGGATAAATTGTTCAATTTTTCTTTTGCTTTGACTCGTTGGTTTCTGTGACTGAAAGACTCATCCTACTGTTCCACTTTAACATCAGTGACACATGCAAGAATAAAAGAGACTGTCTAATCAGCACCCAGCAAGAACTCAGTGCTAAAAGTGATATCCAGGTCCTTTTAATTGAAATGATAGTTAACAAATCCTGTCCTAGCTCAATGTATCCTCTCTGACATGGATTATCAGGTCACCCTAAGCCTACAGGAATGCCCAGCTTATTGATTTACTGATACCAGCCTCGATGCAATGCAGCTACACCATCCATTCTGCTTAAAATACAAGTGGACTGCATATAGCAGCCGAAGTGCATTGTGGGTTGGGGAACCCACTCAAGCTCCCCTGGTGCCCAATTAGGCACGTCTGCTAAAGTGTGACCGAGAGGAGGCCTATAGTACAGATGTTTGGGATATGAGGGGGTGGATATGATTTCCCCCTCATCCATGCACCAAAACCAAACCTACAGCTACATGCTCAGTAAGAAATGTGTCTTGCTGCCTGGAGAATAGAGGACAAATACTAAACTCATGCTGAGAAATTACTTAACAAGGCATCTGGAACCATTGGCTGAAGTCTTCATGTTGCCAGGGGGAAAGAAATTTGTGGCGCACAACTGTGTAGCGGTAAAAAGGGGGCGAGATATCACAGAGGCAGCGTGGGACTCAAAGGCATAATAAATCAGTTTACTGATTTATTATGTGTGTGCTGAAGTGAGGAAAATTAAAGCGAGAGAGGCTGACAGATGCTGGTGAAACAAAAAAAAAGGCGACGCGTTCCAACCAAATGAGGTAAAAAGGAGTTTAGCAGGAACGGAGCTCCCAGGAAGCTGCCGCTGGCCGTTCATGAGCGATAAGGGTGATGCACTTGGGCAGTGGTGACAATCCTTCCATCTGACAGGGGTCCTCATTAGAGAAGGGCTGGCACGTCGGATTTTTGTTCTCTCGCTCCCTCACTCTCTTCTTGTTACTTGCCCCCCCCTCGGTCGCACGCTCTCCCCAGCTGCCCACACAGCCAAAGCTCAAGTATCCGGCGACGGTGACAGAGGCGGGGAGTTGGGGGGCAGCATGACTCACGCGAGAGGCTTTTCCCAAGCCTCTCCCAGGCACTTCAGGTGATGCCAAAAAAGCGGGGAGGCTGACGATCATGTAACGCTGGGTAATTATGCAAAAACACGCATGGGGGGGGGGAGGCCGGCTGAGCGAGAGACTCACATGCCTGACTCACAGGGTTTTATTTTTATCCCCGATCATATTTTCATGCAGAATAAGCAGGAGGAGGAGGATTCGCTGCCGGCCTGAGAAAGTTAGAGCCCCACAGTGCGCCTTGTCTGTTACTTTATCTTGAGTGCTTCCAGAGACTCCAGTGTAGCTTCCTACAAGATGGAAAAGTGAAATAATAGTGAAAAAGGTTTTTTTTTCCCCGCCTAGAGTGGATCTGAAGGAGCGTCATGCAAGTAGCTTGCTTTCTGTTACGTGACCTTGCAGAAAAAAATCAAATAAAATCCTCTGTATTTCTGTAATTTTCTCACAGTGCCGAGTAATCGAGGTACACAATTGCAGGACGTCCATCTTCATGTGGGGTTTGTAATTGAACTAAGATTATAAAAGACCTCAGTACAGCTGTAAATGCACAATTTGTTTTCTACAATTCTGTGTTCTGGGCAAATATACTATTTTGGGCTTATCACAAATAATTTTGCAGTTGAACCAATACGTCCATTCAGTCAGCTGAGGGCCTCCTGCTCGTGACGTTACCATACTGCTTTCCAGAAATCTGAGCTGTGAGTCACGCTGCTCAGGTTGGTAGCCTGGACGTGGCAGCAATACAGACACACGCCCGTGCCAGTGCCGCGTTAATCAGGGTTACGGCATGTAACCAGCGGCAACAGGCTGCGAGCGATGGGCGCCTTGAGCGGTACATCCTCAGAAAACCTGCCAGCTGGCACATCTCAAAAGTACGACAGGGAAATCACATATCCCTTTGTAGTGCGGTTTAAAGAGCACGAGGATAGTAGCAGTATGTGTATGTGTGTGCGCACGGGTGTGTGGATCATGTTTATGTTACATCGTGGGGGACATTTGGTCCCCACGATGTAATAAAAAAATGTTATTTTGACAGTGTGGGGATCATTTTTCAGATCGCCACAGACATCTGTGAATGCAATCACTTTGGTTACTTATGGGTTAGGTTAGGGCTGGGTAGGGGTTAAGGTCGTCATGTTGGAATTAGGGTTTTCCACATAGAAATGAATGGAACATTCTCACAAAGATATAATTACAAACATGTGTGTGTATGATGTAATGGCAGACTGTCACTGGGATGTCGTGTTCCCAATGGCACTACAGAAGGCTGACAGAGTCGCAGGGACACCCACACACTCCTCATCCGGCTCCCCCTGGTGTCCAGACTGCAGAGGTGCAGCTCCTGTCACAGCCCACTCCACCCACCCACCTCAGGCCTGTCTGCGCTCTTGCACAAATCCGGCCATACAAATCAATACGACTTTCATTCCGCACAAGATCCATCCTTAGGTGGTTTTCCATTAGTTCTCTTCCGTGTTAAAGTTCGGAAGCAGCTGAGTCACAGATTGGCAAGCGTTGCTTTTCACGGAGAACAAACAGAAAATCCCTAACAGTGCAAATGTGGGGATCAAAAGGGCCATGGGAGAGAGGTCTGCAAGCCTGCCGTGCGTCTGTAGGGGGTCATGGGGGGGGCTCAGCACCTGCTGCGTCACATAATCCACACATACATATTCAGCAGGATGCCAGCACAGAGAACTCAGTCATTCTCAGTTCAATACTCTCTCAGTCTCTCAGTACAGTACTCTCTCAGTATCTCAATACAGTACTTCCTCATTCTCAGTACAGTACTCAGTCATTCTCAGTACAATACTCTCTCAGTCTCTCAGTACAGTACTCCATTCTCAATACAGTATTCTGTCATTCCCAATTCAGTACTCTCTCAGACTCTCAGTACAGTACTATGTCACTCCCTCAGTACCTGGTCATGCATGGGCTTCACAGGCTTGGCGATGAACGGCTTGGATTTCAGCGCACCTTGCTGGAGTTAATAACACCTGTGTGCCTTTACACACTCTCACCGAAGAGCAGATCCGCAGGTAGGAAGTCTACTGATGCTCAGGAGTCCTGTAGTTCTAGGATCAGTCCCCCCACAGACTAACCCTCCCAGCCTGATGTTGGCCTGTGTTTCTACGGTGTAGTGTGTGGTTTACGTTTGCTATTAAACTCGATAAAGGTTCCTAAAGTCTTAAAGATATGCAAATGAGAAATGAGTATTTGGCTCATCTCAAATATCCAGCAATCCAGTTGTTGTTTGTTACAGTTGTCTCTAACCGTTTTAACCAATATGGCTGCGCATGAATTTCGCAAAATGCTCACACTGGAATCCCGTAAAGACATTTGCTCCTCATTTTCTTTTGGGTTTTTACTCAAATATCCCTTTAATGCCATTTAAGTGGCATGTGTGGAAACAGGAGATGAGTTTATTTTTCTGAGGGGATCCTGGCTTCTATGGGCCTCTGGGGTTTGCACGTATTTTGCGTTCTACGGAGCACAATGCTACCGCTGCCATCAAAAAGCTATTATGGTGAAAATGGATATCATTTGTGCATAATCTGTAGATAAATATTATCAGAACCAATACTTAAGAAATACTCATATCAGATATGGCTATTGAGCTGTCATAAACACGCTCCTCAGTTTACATATGACTGGCTATCGAACGGAATACTGATCGTGCCGGGAATCTGTAAGGGGCGAAACAGGACCGGGTCGTCTCAGTACAGGCAGAACTGGATCACTTATCTGTACAGTCGAGCATCGGGCAGCGTGGTGAGACAAATCTGGAGACTCGGCACGGAAGCAGATGGTCGCTCTAAATATATCAGCAAACACCGATCCTCTTCAAAGAAGAATCTGAGATTTAGTGCATTTATGCGCACGGACACGCCGGGCCGCGCCAGGCGGTAACCAGCGCGCGCCGACGGCCTCGCGGTTGCATGTTAAACGTCAGGCCGTGGGCCAGGCCAGTGAGGGATGAACGTGAACGTGCTCCATGTTGAGGCTGCCTGGGCTACCTTATAACCTGCCCCCCCCCCCCCCACTTGTGACATTTACAGATTTTATTGGCTAAACATGCCAATGGCCGTGACTGGATGGAGGAGCCTTTCCATCGTGTGGGTGTAGCTGGTCTGCAATAATGCTAAATAAACATACATTTATTGCACTGTGCACACAGGCAGGGTAACATCTGAGCAGAGGGCAGGGGTCAGATGGCCAAGGCCTTCCTGTAATGGGATGATTGTGATTTCGAATCTCAAATGTGTCTGGGGTCACGCTGCACCTCCTCCGCTGAACCCTTAAGAACACACCCCCCCTTCCTTCACAGCAGGACACGCTCCTCGCAGCAGATCAGCCTGACCCTGCCGTTAAAGGGACTCGGGCTCTGCCACGAGCAACCTTGCCGCAGTGAACCCATCATGCACCTGTCACTGTCAGCAGCAAGCTGCTCCTCCCTGGGTCGGCTGAATTCCACCAGCAGATCTACTGCTGTTACAGACCACTTCCAATCCTGCTAATGCTGCTAATATAGATCTGTTACTGCTGTTACTGCTGCATCAACTGCTGCTGGATTTGTTAATACTGTTACTTTGGTTTCAGCTGCAGATAATATAGATCTGCTACTGCTATAACTGCTGCTTCAACTGCTGCTAAAATAGATCTGTTACTACTGTAGCTGTTTTCAATTACTGCTAATATAGATCTGTTACTACTGAAACTGCTGCTAATATAGATCTGTTAATATTGTTACAGCTGCTTCAGTTGCTGCTAATGCTGTTCTGTTACAAATGTTACTGCTGATAATGTAGCCAACATAGATCTATTATTACTGTCATTACTGCTGCAGCTTCTTCTAATATAGATCTGTTACTACTGTTACTGTTGCTTCAACTTCCGCTAGAGACCTGTTACTATTGTAATTGCTGCGTCACCTGCTGCTAATATAGAGCTGTTACTGTTGCATCAACTGCTGATAATGCTGTCTCTACTGTTACTACCAGTGCTAATTCTGAAATAATAACATAAAAGCATTGTTAATATTATTATTATATAAATGCATTATTATTATTATTATTATTATGATTATTATTATTATTATTATCAAAGACTTTCTTATTTCTTAAGAGTAGCATTGTGGCTTTTGACCTCCATGGTTGTGGGTTCAAATCCCACCCCAGTTCTGCATGTGCTGAGTTTGCATGTTCTTCCTGTGTTACACAGGAACTGTAAACTCCTGCTACCCCGAATTGTCTTGCAGTCCAAAGGCATGCAAGTAGGCTAACTGGCATTTCTAAATTGCTTTTAGTGTGAGATTGTTGCCATCTGATGGGCTGGCAGCCATCCAGGGTGTACCGCAGGTGCCTAGGATAGGCTCACGCCCCATGACTCTGTCCAGGATAAACAGTGGGAAAATAGATGAATGGATGGAATGGATGGTTGATCCAGTTCCTCATTGCTTGGATGAAACAAAAGCAGAATCTGGGTATAGTCTTACAGGACCCTCCTCCTTCCCATACAGTTGGTGACCTGGTGCCCAGCTCACTCCTGGGTCCATTTACTCGAACACTCAGCTCACCAGCTGAGTCCCCTGGCCAGGCAGGTGGGGAGGGGCCTCCCGTCACTCTCCTCTGCGGGTGGCAGCAGTCGGAGATTCCTGTCGCCGTTGTCGTACGGACGCGTCAATCACGCAGCGAGCCCGCGGCGCCGTCGCTAGCGGGAAAAGTCACGCTGGCATTCAGGGAGCGCTGCAAGAAAGGGAACATTCTCTGAGGAGGTGTTGGAGGCAAAAATACACCTTTTAGCTCGGTTTAGCTTTAAGAAGAGAAGCATCCATTAGCCCATTGCTGCTTTCTGGAACCACACAGAAATGAAAGATCTCTGGCTGCTCTAAGGTCACATGACTTTTTGTGTGGGAGGGTGGGGTGCGAAGGGGGTGGATTTATGAGTGTGTGTGTGTGTGTGTGATTTATATATTACTAAATGTCCCCACAATGTGATAAAAACCTGTTATTTTGACCTTGTGGAGATATTTTTCCAGCTCCCACAAGGGGAAACTCAATTTTGTAAAAGTCTGTGGCTGCAATCAAAATACTAAAATAGCCAAAGGTCTGGGGTTAAGGTCACCACAGTTGGGATTAGGGTTTTGCCTATAGAAATGAACGGACAGTTCCCACAAAGGTATGAATAAAAACATGTGCATGTGTGTATGTCTGCGTGTGTGTGTGCGTGCCCAGGCTCACACTGTCTGTCATCTGTCAATCACAGGGCAGAAGCAGAGAGCAGAGAGCATCCATCCATTAAACATGATCCTGTTTCCTCCCATCCGGGCCGTGAGGAGACACCTGCAGCACTGTGGGTTTCGGGAAACAACGGCATGTGCGGAATGCTAATACCGTACCGCGAGGCTCCGACAATCGCATCGGAAAATTCACATACTAATAGGTCAAAAATAATGTAGCACAGAAGCGGTGCAAAGTATGCCATGTTTCTGTGCTGGGGGAGCAACAGATGGCAGTATAAGGTGTATGGGGGAGGGAGTGGGGGCCCCAGGGAAGGTGTGCGGAGACAGAGCGGGACGGCAGAGGGTGCAGTGCTGTCTGCAGAGACCTTGATTTCCCAGTGGGCCGAACTCCGGCACTTTGCAGGCATTCGAGGCTCAGAGAGGGGCTTTCCCCTCTGCCCTGCTCCGGGAAGCTACCGGATCCCAGCATGCATCTGCACGAGCGCGCAAAAACGCACGCAGACACACACACACACAAACACACACACACACACACACATACAGATTAAGCATCTATATCTTTACGGGGACTCTCCATTCTTTTCTATGGGCAAAACTCTACTCCCAACTAAAACAACCTTAATCTCTACCCAGCCATAACCTTAACCTTAGGTAACCCAACAAAATACAAGACTTTTGGCGTTTTTAGTTTTTTGATTGCAGTCACAGATTTTTATAAAATTGAGTTTCCCCTTGTAGGGACTAAAACAATATCCCCACAAGGTTAAAACAGCAGTTTTTTTAAATCACATTGTAAGGACATTTGCTGCCCACAATGTAAAATATACATGAACACACACACACACACACACACACACGTTTTATTGTGCACATCATTTGTATTTTTCTTACAGACACATAAGCAGACAAGCCCGGGTGCTGTTAATTTAGCATATGCATGTCCAACACACCCTCTAAGCTGCAGGCAATAAATCAATACAGGGATCGCAGTCCTGTCATCCGGAAGAACAGTCCTCCTAGGTGAATCTGAGAGACCCACTGATGGCTTCTCCATGGTACCTGTTGGCCACATCACGCTGCTAATCAGCAGTGGCCAGTTGCTGGTATCATCATTTAGGTGCGATGTGGGCACTCAGCTGGCACTAGCTACCTCTCCTCATGACTAAAATTAAATCATATCTGTCCCCATGGTCAGGCTACGACTAAACAAGAACACCTGCTTAAAGCTAAACTACCTGGCAAAGCTAAAGCTACAGCTAAGTGTTTCCTTACGGCAGGGTGGCCAACTGTCATGGTTAAAGCTAAGCTTCTTGACATGGCTAAAGCTAAAGCTAACCATTTACGTAAGGCATATGCTAAGCTTCCTGACATGGCTAAAGCTAAAGCTAACCATTTACGTAAGGCATATGCTAAGCTTCCTGACATGGCTAAAGCTAAAGCTA
>JAODKF010000042.1:1728104-1746882 GCA_026779585.1 Mormyrus proboscirostris | reverse complement strand
GTTCTTAGCAAACTCCAGTTAATGGTATTTACTTAGAATATAAATTTAAAAATATAGCAAAGATATCCTGGATAAGCTCATGTACAGCAAGACCCTTTGCATGGACTCACGACAGACCTGGGGCAGCCACTATGACGTGCACAGCCTTTACGGATACTCCATGGTCCTCGCCACTGATGAGTACGTACGCGTCGGCTTCAGCACTTTTTAAATCGGTCGGACCCAATAAGTGAGCAGCCAATGAGAGCAGAGCCACACATGTAACCAGCACTATGAGCAGCAGTTTGTGAGCGGCGTGACATCTGGGATCTGGAATTGAGTCCCGAAAATCAATCTAAGACGTGTGGGGTTGGAGAATCGATGACAATGCACCGAAATCAGACTCGGAGGGGGGGGGGGGTTAATTCCGCGGCGGGCCAGGCAGCCTCCGCAAGATGCTCTGTGACATATTAATCTCCCCATCTCCAGCAAACTCTGTTCCTTAGTCTGTCCGCTCCAACCCCCTCTCTGTTTTATTATCCCCGGTGGTCACTGCCCACCTCCTCAGGGCGATGAAGCAAGTGTTTAAGAACAACAGGAGTCTGGTCTTCACCCGCTCCTCTTTTCCTGGGACGGGCAAGTTCTCTGGACACTGGCTGGGAGACAATGCCGCCACGTGGAACGACCTGAAGTGGGCCATCACCGGAATGCTGGAGTTTAATCTCTTCGGAATACCTTACGTGAGTTTCCTGCTGCATACCCTGTCCAGGATTATATCTTCCTGGAGAAAAACCTCTTCCAGAAAAGAAATTTGTGCAAGATACTTAATTAAGTTAAAATAAGTGATGATTATTGACATAGAAACCAAGGATATTGAGTTGTTACATTTAGTATTAAAATTATGGGGTTTGCACAACTTCAATTCTGTTCAATTTATTCCCATATAGCGCCTTTCACAACAGAATTGTCCCAAAACGCTTTACATGGTTGTGTTGTGGTATATAAAACATAATTTGAGAGAGATACAGAATGGGAAACGGAAGGACAGGAATTGAATAAAGAAAGTCAGATGGCAGCGGAGGAGAGGAACCAGAAAAAAAACCTCTGGGGGTCCAAGGTCACCCGGCTGCAACTTGAGTGGATGACTGCTATAGCTCAACATGTTTTTGTCTGTGCTGACACTTCAGAGGTTGTGGGTTCAAATCCCAAGGAACCCACGTGCAGGAACTTTATCCTTTCCCTCTGCTCTAAGTCTGGTTGATAGAAGGCATAGGGTTAATTTAATGTATGTGTTTGTACGCAGATTGGTGCCGATATCTGTGGTTTCTTCGACAATACCACAGAGGAGCTGTGTCGTCGCTGGATGCAGGTGGGGGCGTTCTACACCTTCAGCCGGAACCACAATGCTGAGAACTACAGGGTGGGATTCCCTTCTAGGCTCTCTGTGTCTCTCAGTAGGATGGGAGCTGAACCACTGTTCTGTTTAAACAATAACATGATTTTTTTCTTCCTACACTCAAACACCCTTGACCCGCTGTTCGCAGTAATCAGCATTCCTAATTCCGGCCCCCGGCCCCTCTACCCCTGAACAGGCAGCTAACAATAGCAGCTCTTCAAGCCAACAATAACAGTGCTTCAGATGACAATGAGATTTTTCAGCTGTGCCGCCCTGCACCACCTTGCACCACCTTGCACCACCCCTCATCTTTGAGCCAATTTGTCTTGTTTTCGTCTCTCGTCCATCAGCCTCAGGACCCAGCCTGGTTTGGTGAGGACTCCCTGCTGGTGAACACCTCCAAGCATTACCTGAACATCCGTTACACGCTGCTGCCTTATCTCTACACGCTCTTCTACCATGCCCACGTCACCGGTGACACCGTCATACGCCCTGTGATGCACGAGTGAGTCGGCCTCTCTCGCTAGACACCCTAGTCAGGCGAGCTGAACCCCCCCAACCCACTGTGACTCTCCCTCCCTCCCCCACTCCCCCCTCCAGGTTCTACTCAGATAACATCACCTGGACTGTGGACCGGCAGTTCCTGTGGGGATCCAGTTTGCTCATCACGCCGGTTTTGGAGCCGGTAGGTATTGTCTGTGACACTCCTATGTAACAGGGGCATCTTTCTACCTGGAGAGTGTTACTGGGGCCTTTTTGCCTTTGAAATGTACGATTGATCACCCCAAACATACTGGTGTGTGTGTGTTTGGATGCTTTTTCTGTGATCAGAAGGTTGTCAGTTCAAATCCCATGGTCTGGTGAATGATGTCACTGTTGGGCCCCTGAGCAAGGCCCTTAAACCCCAATTGCTCCAGGAATTGTCTCACCCTGCTTTTAAAAAAAGTGTTTCTCTCTTTGGATAAATAATTTAATCAAATGTAGTTGTTTATTCAGAAATAGGATAAAGTATGATGGAGACATAGACAGGGAATGGTGACCTTTGCAACGACATTTGTATTTTTAAAAGTACAATAATTACGCTTGGTGTCCTGAGGACTTGGGGCAGAGGGGCACATTTCGAATTTGCTGTCTACAGCCGACCCGCCACCATTTTCAGAATTGTGACTACTGGCATAAGGAGATCATTCCCTCAAGTAACTAACAACCATGACAATGCGCAGGCAAGGTTGCACATTCCAGATTTTTCTTATGCTTGCGTCCATACAGGTGCAAGGAGACACTTATAAATCTATCCTCTCATGGGAAGAATAACCTTGTATTTTTTAATAGAGAGATAAGTTGTGCAGCTGCCTTTTCATGCAGTTGACTCTAGAGCAGTGGTTCTCAGCCAATCAGAAGATAGCAGATTGTTCTACCTATTGGCCCTCGCTTCTCTGCTGAGATTTGATTGGCCTCCGCTGGGACAGATATGTTAGATGGGTAGCATTTCCCTCTTTCTTTAAAAAAAAAAAAAAACTTTTTTTTTTTAAATGGGAGCACTGACCTCATTATGGAGAAATTATAAGAGAAGATAAAACTGAAGTCATATTAAAGTGGGTGATTAATTGCTAATTTACCATGGTTTCATGCATGGTTTAGAAAAAAAAGCGAATAATTTGCATGCAGACCATCATAGCCTCATGTGCAGAGATATATTTATAGTAAAGTGTTTATTGAGTTTGTAATTCAACAGGAAAGCCCCTGGGAGATCCATCTGTGAGTGGAAAACTCAAGAGAAGGAACGTTCCGGAAGCGCCCACGTTGGATGTTCGCTAACTTGTATCTGATTCATTATATCAACATATTTAGGATCTCCGAAGTCATGTGACACTTTCCATGGCTCTTCTCGTGACTCCATAGCTCTCCTAATGGCGTAAGCTAACAGCAGCTAAACTGAAACCTTGAGGGCATGAAAAAGAGCCTAGAGAGCCAGGGACACGGGCAAACGCCTGCCGCCTCTGTATCTGAGTCCTCCTCCTTCTGGTGTTTACAAACAGGGTCCTGGCAAAAGCTGCCCTCATCCATATTCACTTCATTAGTTTCTAAAGTGGGCTTTTGTGGCCACCAAAGGCAGCCGCGATCTCTCACGTGGAGTCGACTTGTCCTCACTCACCTTCCAGATTCCCAATTAGAAGTGTTTTTTAGCTGAAGGCTCTTCTTGAGGAAAACTGATAGAAAACAGAAATGCCCGCAATGTAGTGTAGCACTGTCCTCATTCTCTGCGTTACATTTTTGTCAGCCGTCTTGCAGTCTGTACTGGAAGGTGGAACTTGTAAATAGTCTGTTCTGTTCAGGTCATACATTCAAGGTGCTGAATGTTTTATTGACCATGTGCAACAAGAGTTGATTTCTTCAGGCACAGCAAGTGCGATGAATAACCAATAGTATACAAATTTAAAATTCATAAATCATAGACTCTATAGGTACAGATAAAGTTTGAGCTGTTCTGTTTTTCTTGTGATGGATCATGATGGTGGACTTGTGAGTCCTCAATGTCCATGAGCAGCACTTCAGTGAGTCCTGGCGAGAGAGAGACCATAGAGGGCCTGGATTTTCCAGACAGTTAGACAGGTCATTTTAGGGGTGAGTTATCCAAACAAGTCCTAGAGGGTTACTTACTCACTACTTTGACTGGCTTTGCCATTGGTCACATCATTGGTTCCCATTAGCTTAGCCTTATATAGCAGTACCAGCCACTCTGGTTCTGTTTCTGGGATCCACGCCACAGCACCAGGGCCGCAGCTCTTCATAGCTTTCCCTGGCTTCCAGGCGTTGCTCTCGGCCCGGGGCTTCAGCCTGATTGTTGGTGCATGTTTCTGGTTGTCTACCTGGGCTTAGTTGCCAAAACCGCGTGTGAGACGTCAATCTGCAGTGTCGATAGGCGATATTACATCACGGATGTTGAGTTAGTGTATT
This sequence comes from Mormyrus proboscirostris, assembly GCA_026779585.1. Classification (NCBI taxonomy): domain Eukaryota; kingdom Metazoa; phylum Chordata; class Actinopteri; order Osteoglossiformes; family Mormyridae; genus Mormyrus; species Mormyrus proboscirostris. The sequence continues at coordinate 1,742,549 of JAODKF010000042.1, read as the reverse complement.
TTTTTCTGTGATTAGCAGGAAAAACTCTACTCAGAAGAGCTTTCCGAGTGGAACGTCAAAATTCTGAGCTGGTAGCTTTTATCCCATATAAATAATTTTGCTTGGATTCGAGTGGAGGTCTTAACCGTGGCTCGCCTGGTATGGAATTCAGCTGTTTTAATGAGAGGATCTTGTCTAGTTATTCTGTTTCTGTGTTCTGAAAGACAGTCTCCCCCGTGTCCACGCTGCCGCAGTGAAGAACTGAAACACCCTTGCATTATTCATAAGAGCCCAGGCCTTGTGTCTTCTCAGTTCCTTAATGATGGATATGTGTAACACACATTAAATGCTGAAGAACTCCTGACAGCTTCAGAGGTGTCTTAAGAGAATCTTGAGTCTGTGGGTGGGGGGTGGCAATGATTTGTTTATTGGACGGTGCCTTGATAACATCAAGAGACATCAGAAAGATGGTCAAGGTTAAATGGGAGGCGACTGACCCCCCAGGTGACGAGGCTCAGCTTTAGAAAAAAAAGCAAATAACTTGCGTGCAGACCATCAGAGCATAATATGCAGAGATATATTTATAGTAAAATGTTTATTGAGTTTGTAATTCAGCAGGAGAGCCCTTGGGAGATCCATCTGTGAGTGGAAAACTCACGTTCCAGAAGCGCCCACGTCTGGGTATGACCAAGTTGCTCTTTTTTCAGGGTGTGGAGACAGTCAGGGCCTACATCCCAGATGCTGTGTGGTACGACTATGATACGGTAAGCTGCCTCTTAGCTCTCTAATGAGCACCAACACATTGGCACTCACTCTGAAACGTGCACGCTTAAAAAAATGAGTAAAAGAAATGGTTATGCAGCCTTAGAAAAAAAGAAGAGTTTGGGAACTGGGTGAGAAATTCCACATCAATAAGCAAAAATGACCATCCATCTCCACCATGTTTTGTTAAGCACCGACACGTCTCCGGGATGTTCCTGTGCTCCAGTGCATTCTGGGTAGTCTGCACTGTCCTGAAAACATTATTAGATGATAGTGAATTTTGGCCTGTTTTTGTATGTAGGAAGAAGCAGAGGCAGAAGTGGGGTATTGGGGGGGGGGGGCGGGGGGACCTTGGAGGGTGAGGACCAAGCACGCCAAGTTGGAGAAGCCACGAAAGCGGAGCGCGGGGGAGGAAAAAGAAACACGAACGAAAAGAAAAACATTCGTAATGAATGAGTCCTGCTCACTTCGAGCCCCCTTGGGGGAATGAGGGAGAATTAATTGCTGCGGACTAAATATTTTAGCTGAGTAAAATCTGAAGGCTATTTAGAGTGGGCATTCCTGTGCAGACCCAGCCAAGATGATAACCCTGATTTCACTGACTCACATGTAGTGCAGGCGCTGGTGTAACTGACATGCGCCCATGCTTTTGTTATTCTTATTATCAATGCTATGTTTCTTCACCTGAATTAAAGACCTTTCATGCGCTCCATAGGGAGAGTATGGTTTGTTATCTTTAAGCTGCTCTGAGTCGCTTTGATAACTCTTACTTATTCTGAGTATTTGTCCCTGTGTTTTTTAAACAGGAATGGGGTATGAGGTCATTGCCCAAAAGCCAGGGCCAGTTCAGGGTTAGGTTTAGGGTCAGTTGGAATAGAAACGAGGCCCAGACCATGACTCTGATCCAGCATACCTCCCCAATCACATGATCCAGCATACATCCCCAATCACACGATACAGCTTCCCCTCACCCTTTTTTCTCGACCAATCAGGAGGAGAGGTTGCCCAACCGCAAGCAGCACATCGACATGAACCTCCCGCCGGATCGGATGGGCCTGCATATTCGAGGGGGAGCCATTCTACCAACACAGAGACCTGCAGTGACCACAGTCTACAGGTTGGAGGCGTCCCCCCTCCCCAGAGCATTCTTATTGTAACCAGTTTTACTTACACAAAAATAGGAAATGATTGATTGAGGGAAATAACCAATCAGATTGTAGAGGATGGGAGCCCAAGCAACTAAAGGAGGTCAGACCAACCAATCAGATGTCTCTAGCTTCTTGGACCCACCTCATCTACAATCTGATTGGTTATCGCTCTGAGCCAAACATTTTTAATATTACCCTCAGAACATTTTTGTGTAAGTAATGCTCGCACGAGCATAGCCCCCTGCCCCCCCAACCACACATTATATGTCTGAATACTTCTATATAGGTTTAAAAACATTTCTTAAGCACACAGCAAAAGAAGCTCCTAATCTGAAAGTCATCACGGCCACTACAGCGCCTGCTGTACTAACATTTTACAGCATGGAGTAAATTCCACAACATTCTTTAACGTTTCCTCCACGTTAGCACAAACAAGTAAAACTCCGTGCAGTAAATGCCATATTGATTCCACATGAAGTTCCTGCTAGTGAATTTATGAAGCCTGCATCACTCTACTCTGTCAAACCCCAACTTTTTCCATTTCATTATTATTTTATTTTATTTTTATTGTTTTATTTTATCTGCAGATTTCTGATGCATGCTGCTTCAGCTACACTCATGAGACAGATTGCTCACAAAATACACGCATGCACAAATTAAAAGACCACAGCAAAATATTCTGTCTCACTCATTTCTCAATTTATGCATATGTGCCTGTGTAAAATGTAAATTTTTTTTTTCCAAACTCCAGCCTCTCTCTTCCCTGATTCTCACTGATGAAGGGCTTCTTCCTTGCTGTATGGGTCTTCAGTCCTGCTTCTAGGTGCCTGATACGAACTGTCCTAGTAGTGCACTTCACGCCACTTAATGTTTCCCATTCTTTTTGAAGGTCACTTAAGGTCATTCTTCGATTTATGAGGCACTGCAGGAAAGGTTGATGGTCCTCTCTGGCATTAGGACGTTGTTTCTGCCCTCTATCTGGCTGGTTTCTGGTCATTCCCAGTGTCTCCTGCTTCACGTTGTTCTTATGTACTGCTGTCTTTGAAACCTTGCGCCTGGAAGCAACCTGTCTCTCAGTGTAGCCTTCTGCCATCAGAACCAGTATTAAACCAGGTCTACATTCACACGATTAAACACGTGTGTATATATACATTACCCTATTGTGAGTGTGTTGTGCGTTGTGGTCCCGTGTCTCCCCAGTCGCCAGAACCCCATGGGTCTCCTCATCGCCCTGGACGACGGCATGCGCGCCTCAGGGCAACTCTTCTGGGATGACGGGGACTCCAGAGGTGACCAGTAGCTTCTCTTGTCTACCTGTCCATTGTTATCTATGTGACATGTGCATTTGTGGGGGTAATGTGGGGGGGGCACTGCACCTGTCGTCAGAAGGATGCTGGTTCAAATCCTGAGGTCGGCAGAGTGATTGCCCCAGGGATACTGTCTGATCCTACAAAAGATGCACGTTGCTTGGAATAAAACCAGCCGATAAATAAATAACTATAAATAAAATGTCAAGCGGTGTAGCTCTAACAAATGTTTCGTCTGCATTTGCGAGTGCTGTGTTCTCCTGGGGGTTGGTGTGAGTGTGGCTGTGTTTGGCTGTTTTGGTGGCACAATCTTGTAAGGTCCCATAAGGTTAATTACAATAAAATGGGAGTCAACTACAGGTGTATATAAAACGTGAGTGAAAGGCTGCCGCCCATCAATTACACTTCCAGAAGGGTCCGACTTGGGGCACTGCAGCCGAGATTAGTGATGTGATAACTCCAAGCGTGACGAGCAGTTAATCTGCCTTATTAAGAATAAAAGTTCCTGATTAGTGATGTTCCCACAGCTCAGCAGTTTGGCGTCTGACCTCAGAGGCAGGTGACGCGCTATATTAGCTCAGAGCGAAACAAAAAATAAAGTTTGCTTGCTTGTCTTTGTCAGGTTGCTTGCTTCAGAATGAGGCTGCTTCACTGACTTTTTAACCCGTCGTCGCGGCCTCAGAAGTCCACTGAGGCTTTTCCCCTTGGCTTCCTGCGTCTAATAAAAATTTCCCCCATCTCCTTTTCATCATTTGAATTGCAGATACGGTGGAATCTGGAGCCTATATCCACTATCAGTTCTCAGTGGCTAATGTAAGTATACAACATAATGTTAATGAAACAGCTGAGCATGTTGAATTGTTACTGTCATGTGGTGTTATCATATCTCTCCCTCTGTTGTGCATGTATACACGTGTGTGTGTATGTGCATGTGTGTGTGTGTGTGTGTGTGTGTGTGTGTGTGCCTGTGAGTGTGTGTGTATGTGCGCACACTTGTGTCATGACAGCTGAGTTATCCTTCAGGATGTGTTGACCATGACGGTCCTACGGAATGGATACACTGATCCCAACAGCCTGAAGTTTGAGAACATCACTGTCTTGGGGGTGACGAAAAATCCCGGCACCCTGGAGGTGACCCACGGGGAAACAACCAACAAAGTTCCAGATGAGAACGTTCGTTATGATGCTGTCAAGAGTGTAAGCATCTGCCACTAGGCTTCCCAAGAAATTACTCCCCAGTTCCTCAAACCTAATGTCTCTGCTTCTGTCTCTGTAGTATCACACTCAAATGCGTACCCAACACACTGAACACACACACAGGTGCTGTACGTGAAAAACCTCACTTTGGAGCTGGGACAAAACTACACGGTGAAGTGGAACACACTCCCTCTGGTGGAGAGGTTCAACTGCCACCCTGATGACAACGCCAACGAGGCGAACTGTAAGGCCAGGGGCTGCATCTGGGAGGTGAGTGGGTGCCCTCGCCGTGGAAACCCACCCTGCCACAGGCACCTGTCTTTTCACCCAAGCACTGAATTAAGCTACTCAGTGTTACTCAAAGAGTTCATCCAGTTGGGGTGGATCAGGTGTCCCAATGTTACTCAAAGACCATGTCATGTTGGGGTACATTGGGTTTCTCAGTGTTACTTAAAGAGCACATCCTCTTTATATTTAGCCAACCAACACTGCTCGCGTTCCTTGGTGCTTCTACCCCGTGGACTACGGCTACGCTGTGCTCAAAGTTGAGAACGACACCACTGGCTGGACGGTGGACATCCAACGTGACCCCAAGCTGCAAAGCCGGCAGCCAGGATCCCCTGACATTGAAAAACTTAAAGTGGAGATTAACTACCTGAGTGGCGACATGCTGCGATTTAAGGTTTCGTATTTCTATATCTATATCTTGGTGCCTCAGTTCTGGTTGCAAATGCACGCTTGCTAATACTGAATTTTATGGCTGCATTAGACTTCAGGAAACCAGCTCTTCTTGTCATCCATCTATAGATCTATGACCCTGTCAAGAAGCGCTTTGAAGTGCCGGTCCCACTTGACATACCACCCACACCTGAGATAGATGCCAACAAGAGACTGTACGAAGTTAGCGTGACACAGCAACCCTTCGGGATCAAGGTCACCCGGAAGAGCACGGGAACCGTGATGTGAGTTGTGACACACCAGGTTGTCTAATAGCAAGTGAGAGTGAATAAGTGAGGCGGCCAGCAGCTTCCAACGGCTGAGAAGGTTGGGTCTGGTTAATCTGCTGTCCCATTTTCCCATTCACAGATGGGATTCCAGTCTCCCTGGATTCACCTTCTCTGAACAATTCATACAGATCTCCACACGCCTTCCGTCCAAATATATCTATGGCTTTGGAGAGACTGAGCACACCAGCTATCTTCATGACCTCAACTGGAACACTTGGGGCATGTTCTCCAAAGACCAGCCACCTGGGGTATGCTTCTAATCGCCCTACATTTTTCTTCTTATCCATTCAAACCCTATATCATTCAAATAATTCCTTCAGGTCTCCGAAGCCGCCTTCTTCCTGCTCCCCTCCTTGCTCTTTGGTCCTTCTTTCATTCCTCCTCCAGAATAAGGTGTCCCTTGAGGCATTCACCACGACCCCCTCCTCTTCCCATTTTCCCCTCTGGGCCCTCACGTCACACACTATACAGCTCAAATAGCGTTTTCTGTTGTGTCTTTGCGTAATCCCGTGTCCGCTTTCCATAATCCTCCCATTACACTCCCACCTCACCAGTTCCTCGAGAGCCTTAAATCCGGTTCTGCTCTGTCTTCTCACCAGGCCATGTGACCATGCTCATTTACAGAACTATTTTATGTTAAAGAAACATGCACACAGTTCAATAGGAGACAAAACACCTCAAAAAAAAAAGTTCAAAAAATGAAATGGGGCATATATGACTACAGGAGATTGAACTTTAAACTGCCCTGAACCACAGTGGTCCTGGGAAGGTCTGCTTCTCCTCCTGTGGAGTATGAAGCTCCCTGAAGAGTGTACTGCCAGTGGATGTTACCTCCCATCAGTATACAAGTTCCTGACCGTCTTGCTCCAACCCACAGTCCTTCTGCCTGCTCCTCACCCCAGAAGGACCCCCCCCCCCCATAATTCACGTGTTAACACTTAAATTTGTCAGGAGAAAACAGAGAAGACCTTCAATACTTAAACTCACAGCTCCCCCATGGTTTCCTCCCCTCTTTCTTCTCCCCAAACGTACAGTACAAGGTGAACTCCTATGGTGTGCACCCATTCTACATGGGGTTGGAGGACACAAGCCACGCACATGGGGTTCTCCTGCTCAACAGCAATGCCATGGGTGAGCCTCCCCCCCCTGCTCTCCTTCCATTTTAGCAGTTGTCTTTTGGAGAGAGGAGATCTCTGTAGAAACCCAAGGACTTCTACAAGCAAGATGTTTCTATCACCACAGCTCATATCATTCTGAATAATGTTATAGCTGCACCATATTTGACTCTGACATCTGTACTGATGTGAATTAGCCCTGACCAGCCTTCCTTTTGTCCACGTGTACCTTCATGTCAGACGTGACCCTTCAGCCGACGCCTGCTCTAACGTACCGCACCATCGGTGGCATTCTGGACTTCTTCATGGTCTTCGGTCCTACACCGGAGATGATGGTGCAGCAGTACACAGCAGTAAGCACCCAGTTTCACCTATGTCCGGTGCACTTCCATGTGTGGAAGCTATCTTCCAGCCGGGTCATGCTAAGATAAGCCTTGACACTCCATTTGCAGGAGTAGTATTTTGTAGTATTTACACAAAACATGGACGAGATTCAGCTCTGTCAAAGCCTAATGGCCTGGCTCTTTCCAAGCATTCTGAGACCAGTCCCACAACAAGTTGGATCTCTGGAGTCCTGGCCTGGAGAGCAATGGGCTGGCTGGGTCAATAGACTCCTCCTCAGAATACCAGTGGGCTGGATGGATCTATGGACTCACAGGTTGACTCATTTGTCTTTTTCCATTTTTCAACAGTTGATTGGCCGTCCAGTTCTGCCAGCCTATTGGTCACTTGGATTCCAGCTCTGTCGCTATGGATATGAAAATACCACTGAGATTGAGAACCTATACAATGAGATGCGGGATGCTGACATTCCCTACGTAGGCATCTGGAACTTTATGCCTGTAACTGGGTACTAAATGTAAATGGATATCCAGGACTGATACTCACATTCCAATGTGTGACTTTTGGTCGCTGTCTCCTTCAGGATGTCCAGTATGCAGATATTGACTACATGGAGAGGCAAATGGACTTCACTCTGAGTGAAAACTTCAAGGATCTACCTGCTCTTGTGGACCGCATGAGAAAGGATGGCATGAGGTTCATCCCTATCCTGGTAGGTGCCCAGGCTAACCTTGAAAGCGTTGATATTTTCCATTGCCTGAAAGAAATTACAGCAGTCGGCCTCCGCACTGTGTATTCCTTCACGGCATATCGTAGTTACAGTAACCTGCAGGCTTTCCATCATTTGCTCACAAGACACTGAGAATCCCAGCACCCTGTACCCTCTATGGCTTGAACATGTCACTGGACCATTTCCCAGCTTCGCAAATGGCTTCTTTTCCTTAGGACCCTGCTATTGCCGGTAACGAGACGAACTACCCCTCCTTCACCCGTGGAGTAAAGGAAGACGTTTTCATCAAATGGCCTGACAGTGACAAGATCATGTGGGGAAAGGTAAACTCAACTGAGAAATCATTGACATACTTATAAAATGATAAATAATAATAATAACCAGGGACACTGCACCCTAGGTGTGGCCTGACCTCCCCAATGTCACAGTTAATGAGGATTTGGATTGGGATACTCAAGTGGAGGTACAGCGTTTCAGTTCTACCATCATACATTCATAATAGCCACCTTTTGCGTCAGTCTTCTGAAACGGAAGCATCTCCCCCCGGTTTGTCTCTGCAGATGTACCGGGCCTACACAGCCTTCCCAGACTTCTTCCTCAACCGAACAATCGAATGGTGGTACAGAGAGATCGATGAGTACTACAACAATACCTTGAAGTTCGACGGCTTGTGGATTGTAGGTGTTCCTCGGGCTCTTTCTGCAGCTCGCGCTGCGTTCCTGGCCTAAGTGCCTCGTTTCTGTGCATAAGGATGTTTTTAATTATAATGACATAATCGATTCATGCACGCAATTCCAAAATCAAAGATGACAAAAACAGCTCCGTGCATTCATCACATTCTTAGCAGTGGCATATAATGAGCAAGATTATGGCATAAACACATATTCTAAGTCACAGAAGGAGCTTCAAGCATGACATTTCAGCCAAATTACAGAGCAACCTTTCTTTTCCTGGGAAGGACATGAATGAGCCAGTGAGCTTCATCCACGGGACAGTGGGTGGAAAATGTCCAGATCCTGTGAACTACGACCATCCACCCTACATGCCAGGTAAGGACATGCTTTTGGACTGTCGCACCTTCAGCCATTTGTTTCTGCAGCTCACTGGGAAATTTTGCTCTCAGAAAAATGTTTTATTTCTCCTGGGAAGTGGAAATTTCATTTTTATCTTAGTAATATGAAATAGCTCTGTTTCAATGGGGGATTCATAAAATTATTGCTGACCAGAGCAAGTGGAGGGGATGAGTGGGAAGAATTTAAACCACGTTTCATAAAAAAGTACACTAATAAAAAAATTCATTATTTATATTCTGCCTTTGAATTTATCAAATATTTGCAGGCTCGCTGAAGGCATATGATAGTCTGCCCACTGAGACCTTTGCAATCTTGTCCTGAGGTGTTCAGAGTTTGTCTAAAATGAGACGTGTAAGAGCCTGCAGAGATGTATTTTGTAGATCCAACATGCCTTCTGTGAGATACCCAGATCCTGATTTCGTAGGATAAAAATATGTGGTTTTGTTTTTTATCGGGGAGGCATCAAACTAACAACTTGAAAAATAATCTTAGACTATTACAATCCACTGGCATACAAATAATCTACGACACACTTCCATGCCATTTCTCTCAGCCCTGGAATCGAAAAACATGGGTCTCAACCACAAGACCCTCTGCATGAACAGTGTGCAGTATCTGCCTGATGGCACACCTGTCAAACACTATGATGTTCACAGTCTCTATGGATGGTCCCAGGCAAAACCCACTTATGAGTGAGTACAGGCTGATTACCCAGTATTATTTCTATCCAGTGCTACAGTATGTAGAGCTGGCTGTATGACTATCCAGTGCTGTGTGGAGCTGTCTGCATGACTCCCTAGTGCTATGAATACTCAGAGCTATCGCTATTGTTACCAAGTGTGGTCAACAAAAAAAGATACTGCTACCAAGTGCTATGAATATATAGATATATTGCTATGCTGTCGCTACTAAGGGTTGTCAATTCATAGAATTGTCGAGTGTTTTGAGTATTTAGAGCAATTGTTATCACTACTGTTTTTTGCTTATAATCAATCAAATCTTACTTTTGTATTATTTTCTTCTCTCATCAGTGCCTTGTTGAACATCACGAAAAAGAGAGGTGTGGTGATCTCCCGGTCTACGTATCCCTCCAGTGGGAAATGGGTGGGCCACTGGTTAGGAGACAACACCGCTAGCTGGGACCAGCTCTACAAGTCGGTCATTGGTAGGTGGAAACCGACCATGTCGTTTTTCTTAAATGTCTTCCCGTTCATTGTCGTCATGCTGCGCCGCTCACTTAAAAAGAGAATGTTTCGCGATCAGAATGTTGAAGCACTGTCATTATTTTCTCAGATATACTGTACCCCTACCCATGTACCCCTACCCATGATGCGTTTCTCTTTTTTCCACCACCCAGGTATGCTGGAATTCAGTTTGTTTGGCATCTCATATGTAAGCTCTGTTTCAATTACTGTCTCCAACAATCAGCCAACTGCAGTGCATTATTGAAACATGTGACTGATAAAATGAAACTGCTGCTCTTGTAGACTGGAGCAGACATCTGCGGCTTCTTCAGGGAAGCAGAGTATGAGATGTGTCTCCGCTGGATGGAGCTGGGTGCTTTCTACCCATACTCTCGCAACCACAACGGCAAGGGCAACAAAGTGAGTTTTAACAGTCCCGCCTACTGGCGTGTGAATCTTGTCCCGTACATGCAGCTATCCTTTGTCTCCATCTCTGCCATAAGACTCAACCCTGTGCAATGACTTGTGGGTCAGACCATGAGGTCAGTGTCTGGCTCTGTGGGTTCAGATGCTGTGAATCAGAAGGTCGCTGGTTCAAATCCCAGGGTCGGCGGTGCAGTTTGATCATTGGGAGCTTAATCAAAGCCCTCAACCCCCAATCTCTCCAGAGACTGCCTGACTCTGTTTTCTCAAACAAATATACATCACTTTCAGTGAAAATCCCCTGCTAAATGCATAAAATGCAAGAAGGAGAGAGATTATAGCAAGTTTAAGCAAAGTAATCCTGCTACTCCACGCCTGTTGGTTGCCAGGTATTTGTTTAAAATTTGACCTTTGAGGACTGTCGGGACACGTCTAAAATCCAATAAGCACAACAGTGGGGATCGATGCAGCGTTACTAAATTTCCTCGTTGAAATACGACATGACCACATTGCTGAAGGGAGATGCATGCAAAATTGAATTCTCAAGGTTACCCCCCCACACACACACACACCTCTCCCCCCTTTCGCTTCCAATAAAACCATAATGGCTTGCAAATAGATGTTTAAACTGCGGGAAAATGAAGCGAATGTTTAGCCGTAAGACGGCGGCGGTGTTGCCCGAGGCTGAAGGAGATTGGTTCGGGGTCACTTCCAAACATGGCTCGGTCACTGTTTATTTCTGACATGTTCGACTAGCCCAGGAGCGACAAGGGAGTGGAGGGGACCAGAGGGAACAAGCTAGAGGTCAGAGCCAGAGGCTGGGACAGTGTCCACTCATTAATGAGGCCCTTTGATTTCTGTTTACCCTCAGCTCCCTGAGCCAAAGTTCCGCCATTCCTCAGGCTTGCGGCCTGATGCAGCCGTTCCTCTGAACAATCGGTGTATTACGAGGACATGGGGAGTCCAAGAGATCTGGAGGGGGATTGGGAGTGAGGTGGTGGGTGTGCAAGAGGATATAGGGGGACAGGGCGGAGAGGCTGGGCCCGCTTAGGCCGTGGTGTGGTAGCCTGCTGCTCTGGGAGAGATCTGTGCATACGGCACAATTGCAATAACTTGTGATAATTGTCACCTCTGCAGGGGCGCCGTAAAGGAGAGGGAGGTTGGGATGATTGAAGGACAGAAATTTGGAACATAATTGGATTGATCTGGGTTGGGGGCCTATTATGATATGCTGTCACGGGGCCCACAATCTATAGCGGCTTCCCTGTACTCCTGCACTTTGTGTTATTTTTACACAATTTGTCTCTTTATAATTTATTTCTATAATAGTTGTTTATGTCTTTCGTATATTATTTACTTCATATTTGAATTGCATCAGCTTTGGAAATCACCAGCATAATCTTGTTGTGTGGTACACAATGACAGTATAACCTTTGAATCTTGAATAGTGTCACGATGTGGTCACTGCCACAGAACTAGAAGCGCTATTCCGATTTTCCTCCGGAACTTGGGGAATGTTCCGGAACCATTTTCAAGACTATTGTTTGGGGAGATGTGTATGCAGGTCATGGACTCAGCATCTGGGGGCATTTTAAGTTTTACACACACACACACACACACACACACACAAAGAACCCGTCTTTGACACACTTCCTCATTCCTGCTGCCCAGCATCGATCGCTGGGACCGCTGTTAATTTCAGCGCAGTATTGATATCTGAAGGCAAATGGAGGCTTTCAAAGGTCTCTGTGACTCCAGTCAAAGAGCGTGAAAAGGGTTTTCTCTGCTGGAGCCCATGAAGAATAAAAATGACGCATAAAAAAGGAGAACAAAAACCTCAGAAAGATCTTAGCACAATTTTCAACTTTGCTTTTTATTTTTAACAAAGAAGTCAAGAAATCGTTTATAAGTCAAAGTTTATACAGTGTGAGTAAAAATAATGCTAATCAGAAAATATGTAGTCTTATAGTTTAAATAATAATACTTGGTGCATATACAGAATAGAACAGGAGATATTGAAGAACAAACAGTTCAGTGTACTAAAGCTCTTGGTGATCAGCTGTTTATTTCTGTGAAAAGGTAATGTTTTAATCGCTTGGTGTGTTGTTTACATGCTTGCTGCTCAGTCTGGTCCCGTGGCTCCACTGTGGCATGTCTACTGAAGCTCTGTTCCTGATTTTGAGGGATCTGTGGAACCACAAATCACTGTGGGAAAAAGTGGCCAACTGAAATCTTTCCTGGGTGATAGTACTTTGTGAGGGAAGGCAGAGGAAACACTATTATGTACTGTTTGTCAGTGCTGTTGGCGAGGGCTGTGAATCTGACGGAATGCCGGTGACCGAGCCTGTCTGTGTCGCTCACAGAGGCAAGACCCAGTGGCTTGGGATGCCAATTTCACCAATTCCTCACGTCGCATCCTGACCATCCGCTACACGCTTCTGCCCTATCTGTACACACTCATGTTTGAGGCTCACAGCCAGGGCAACACGGTCATCCGGCCCCTGCTGCACGAGTGAGTATGTGCAAAACCACATCCGACACCCAGATGACACCTCCGACTTGTAGAGATTAAGGACGACATCGGGGTACAACTTTGATGGACTTCTCTGGTCCAGAGACCCACGGGATTTGCCGCTTTTTTTCGGGTTCTGCTTAACTTCAGCATTTAACTGGAGTTCTCTAGGACCTGGGGGAGTAAGTAAGATAATTCCACCTGTACTGGCCCTGTGTTAGTTTATAGGGGCTAATTTACTGATGGCTTAGCAGGTGCTAACCATAAGCAGTCCCATCTAAGATGTTTCCCTTAACGTGTCTTTCTCCTTCCTTTTCTCTTCTGACTAATCCTCTGTCTATCCGTTCTTCACTTTTGCCCTTTCGATTACTTTTTTTAAAATGTCCTTAATCTTTTTTTGTTTCTTTTCTGTTCTGTTTTTTGCGCAGGTTTATTCCGCTCACGTTGCTTTTCCTTTCATTTCTATCCTCCGTTGAGCTCTCTCTCTCTCCAGTTCTCCCCCCGATCTGTCACTTCTCATGCCCCGTCTGGGGCTGTTGTCCGTGTGGTTTTTAACAGAGGGCCATACCACTGACAATGGGCTTGCCTTCCACCCAGGTTTGTGGAAGACAGGACTACCTGGAGCATCGATAGACAGTTCCTGTGGGGCCCCGCACTGCTGATCACCCCCGCCATGGATCCCGTATGGATCGCCCTGTCGCCACTCGCGATGGACACTTTCTCTCGTTCATAAATTTTCTCACCTTCTGCTCTTCTTATGAGGCTGATGGTGCACCAGGGTGGTCGAGGAAATAACCAAGAACTTCTTCCTTCTCTCTCCTTCCCAGGGTGTAACTAAAGTCACTGGCTACATACCGGACGCACGTTGGTACGACTTTTACTCGGTGAGCGACCTGCGTTTTCCAAGGAAGCCCGAGCATTTTTTCAGTAATCTTTCCCATGGGACAGATCCCATGTCACCTGAAGGGGGGTGTGGTCCTGCGGTGAGAAGTGTGCAATGGACTTACTTTTGTCCCCCCTTACCCCCCAAGGCGAGGCACATCAGGGAACGAGGCGAAAATGTTACCTTTCAAACCTTAACTGACCACATCAACCTCCATGTCCGGGGAGGATACATCCTTCCCTGGCAGGAAGCAGCGAAGAACACCCAGCTAAGGTAACCCTACACCCCATGACCCTACACCCCACCACCCAGCTAAGGTGACCCTACACCCCATGACCCTACACCCCACCACTCAGCTAAGGTGACCCTACACCCCATGACCCTACACCCCACCACCTAGCTAAGGTAACTCTACACCCCATGACCCTACACCCCACCACCCAGCTAAGGTGACCCTACACCCCATGACCCTACACCCCACCACCCAGCTAAGGTGACCCTACACCCCACCACCCAGCTAAAGTGATCCTACAACCCACCACCCAGCTAAGGTTACCCTACACCCCACCACCCAACTAAGGTGACCCTACAACCCGCCACCCAGCTAAAGTGACCCTACACCCCACCACCCAGCTAAGGTGACCCTACACCCCACCACCCAGCTAAGGTAACCCTACACCCCATGACCCTACACCCCACCACCCAGCTAAGGTAACCCAACACCCCATAACCCTAAACCCCACCACCCAGCTAAGGTGACCCTACAACCCACCACCCAGCAAA
>JAODKF010000042.1:1646916-1660282 GCA_026779585.1 Mormyrus proboscirostris | reverse complement strand
AGTAATTTCATTTGTAATCCTGCGGCGTGACTTTCCCCATCGGCTTTAATGCCGCCCCGCCCCCCCCATTCAAAAGTGCAGCAGCACTGACCCCATCCTGACATCTCATTCATTCTGCTGAGCACTTGATTGACAAAAGGAGAAATTAAAAATGAAAGTGTGTCAAAACCAGTTTTATTACAAACCGCGGCCTTTTTTCTGCCCGGACATGAATAGGTTTTGTTTGACTTGGCGTCTCCTCCATATTAACTGCCCCCTGGAGTAGCAATCACAAGTACAGAGAACAGATATTAACTGCCCCAGGGGCTGCAATTATAATGGCTCTGGGGTAATTATGCCACACCGTGCCCTTCCCCATTAACACTCATTTGCATAATGGCTGATGGTTGAGTAGCTGACACCCCCATCATCGCCACTGAACCTCGTATCCGTGGGTAGCTTTACAGCCCAAGAACACAGTGAACAAAGACGCGTGCTTAGTAATCAAGCTGTCAAATCAGGGGAGGCGGAGGGCCAGAAGGTACAAGCGGACAGGTGGCGTGTTGAGTAATCTACAGCGATTGGCTACTCAAGTCACTAAGATGAAATAATACCCTGGCGGCAGTTATATAACAGGTGTGTCCCTACCTGTGCATGTCTGATATCACCATCGTTTGTTGCGGCAGAGTTTATGCAGGAACCCGCGCACCAATACTAAACTGACCCGTCTTCTTCCGACCTGCCTCCTTAGCGACACGACCCCCCCCCAGGCTCACACCCCCCGTGACCGACGGCTTAAAGTCAAGTCAAGTCAAATGGGCTTCATTGCCATACCATCATTATACAGGTACACAGTGATCTAAAATAATGTTCCCCCAGGACCACGATGCAGCGTACAGACAGCGAGTGACAGGGAATGGCTTTCATAGGACTTACAGCGGAAATGACAGGACAGTGTGAAGCAGGAGGGCTGGACACAAGGTTTTATACACGTAGTGCAATGAGTATATGAGCAATAAACAAATACAGTAGCATAAAGGACTACAATGAATATAGTGGGCTGGGCAATCAAAAGGGGGGAGGGCCTGACCAATCGCGCGACAGACAGGCAGGCCCTGGGCAGCGGTTGCCGGGACCGTGTTCACCATCATGCGTGATCAAATGCTCCCCATATGTCTGATGGGGCTTCCCAGCAGGAGAAGGTGCTGGGCCGTATCCAGGGAACACGCCACGGGCTGAAGTTAATATGCTTCAATAGGTTAGGATGCTGTGTAGCCGATCGGAAGATCATTGGTTTGAATCCTGTAGTTGGCAGTGATTTCAGCACCGGGCCCTTGAGCTTGGCCCGTAACCCCTAATTGCTTCAGGGACTGGCTGACCCTGTTTTCTGAAAAATGTGCACCGCTTTGGATAAAAGCATCTGCTCAATAAATTAAATATAACATGCTTATGACCCCGCTCTTCCATTCCTGCCGCTGCTCTTTTAGCTGTGTTCTGATTACAGTCCATTTCACTTGGGCCCCAGTGTCAGCACAGTTCTGAATCCTCCGCATGATCCCTGTAGTGATGTCAGCCTGGACACCGGCACCCATCACCCTGTCATTTCTTCTTCATTCGTACTGATTTATGAGAACAATTCAGCAGTAATGATTTTCCGCCCTCATATTATTTTTTCTCTTTCCTTTCTTCCTCGAAGCAGACTTTTCGAGGAGCATAACCCATAATTGGAGCTCCAGGAATATACAAAGAGACAGTTAATATTTAGTGACGGAAGTATTGAAAGATAGTGGTTTATTAGAGCACTCATAAATAGCATATCGAGAGCAACGCCGCTCTCAGGAAAGGGAACCAGAGGTATTCTTCTAGATAGATCCAAGTTATGCAACAGCCACACCTGGCTGCCACGTGGGGTTTGACAGCTGCGCTAATTTGGGTGTGCCGGACATTGAGTGGAGGCAGGGAGGGGGGCGCTTTTCAGGAAGCGCACATGATCCGCTTGTGATTGTAGATCTTCCCGTGACAGCAGTCACAAGGTGGCTGCGGTTAACGCTACATTTCTTAAATAAATTTTGCATCTCAAAAAAGAAAATGACAGCTGAACTTTCTCAAACTCTTGAGATTGTGCCACTTCACAACTATCGAAAACGAATTACTTTTCTTTGTTGCCTACTTTACGTGCGTGACTTTCCGCGCACGTAAGTGTGAGTGAGAAGATGCCGTTTCCTAGGCGCTTAGCGTTCCCGTCGTGACGTGAATGGTGTGTCGCCCCCTGACAGCCACGTTCGAACGGCAGGTAGCTGGGCTTTAATAAAAGCCTCCAGCCTTTATAGCCATCGGAATAAAGTCACTCTCTCTCTTAACAGGTTAGAGGATGACAGAGGGAGTGATTTCATTTTGATCCCATTAACGAGCCGGCCGCAGCTTGGAGTAAATCTCATATATTGCTTACATAATTCGGTTAAGAAATGGGATAAACGACGTCTCAGGTACACACACATACACATACATACGCACACACTTGGATATACACAGTCCCACAAAAGCACACAAACTAAACATAAATCCATATACAATCTCTTTCTCACACTCTCTCTCCCCCTCTGCATCAGCTGGCCTCCCAGCCGTCATACGTAAAAATCACGTGACACAGTTTGTTGGCCTAATGGTCATGCCCCAGCAGTGACACAAAAAGACGAGGATCCTTCCTGAAAGGGAAACCTTCCTCCGCCCCCCCACCTCCCTGGGATGGGAGGAATGCATGGAGGAATGCCTTGTGAGAAACATTGGGGATAACACCCCCCCGAAGCTACCCTAAAGCATGTCCCAGCCGAAATCGCTTCATTAATATAGCGTGGCGTGCAGCGTGAATAAAAATTGCAATTTGGGTTTAAATTGAATGCAGTTACTTATGCTGATTAAAACCATGAGTCACGGTCACTGAATCCAGAACCCAAGCGATATGTGTTAACACCAAAAGGATGATAATGTCCGGTCAAAGGCCAGTCATGACAGCTTCACAGGAAGTAGGTGAGTCAAGGACTGGAGCTTATCCCCTGAAGGGTCCAATTTCCATCCCAGGAAGACCCTTAAGTTGTACCTCCTAAGAGTTGGGGTTTAGCTTGACTTGTTCCACAAAAGGGAGCCATTCAAACTGGGGAACGTGTGTGAGGTTTTCCTTTTGAAACTAATGGCACTGGGAGCAGAAACCAGTGGCAGAATGTTCTAGAAACTAGCCCTAGTAGGAGTTTCATGGACTGGACTGGGGATGTGAGGGGTGGAATCAAACTGTGAGCATGTATCAAGAGCACAGGGCCACTGAGGTGATGTCTGTCGCCAGGGGGACCTCGGTGGCATCCTGGTAGAACGTCCTAATGATGTCGTCCACATAGACAAAGAGCAAAGGCAGCCACCCAGTCCTGAGGCTGAGACGGGTGTCTCAACGACTGCTGACTTCAGGAGGCATCATTAGGAGGTTCAAACGTGGCTTAGATCACACAGGATGACAAGGGTGTCTGACACACAGAGCCTTGTGTTTCTACAGCCATCTTCCCATTTGAGGGGGGGGGGTGATCACCAGTGCTGCCACCCCCACCTCGAGCGTGTCACTCACCTCCAAAGGCAAAGAGAGACACTCAAGCATCAAGGTCTTTGAATCAAACACAAAAGAAAGAGCATTTCTAAGGGGTGGTCTCAGGATTTGCAAAGTTGTGGAACTCCAGGAGTTGGGAAGACATTCTTCAATCTGCTCCATATTTCATGTGGTAGGTTTTGGAAAGAAGAGGTGACATTTATTTAAAAATTAATTAAAAGCGTGGAAAGAAATTTGATAAGAACTGGAAGTGAACTGCAGGAGTTCTGCTCCATAACTTTGGGGCTTCTGGTTATCTGTAAGGGTGCCAGGCGTAAGCTTCCATTCTGAAGCATACCTGACTGAAGGTCCGCTGTCTGATAAGCTGAAATAAGCTGCATGTCTGAATAAATACTTCAGGGTAAGAGAGATAATGGCTGGGAGCCGATGTTTCAAGGTATGTGCTCTGATATAAACGTCTCCTGAAGTCGCCGTAAACTTTTCTTCCGGGACAGGAAACTCAAGTTTGAGCTTCCGTCCTGCGGACGGTAAGTGCCAGAAAACGATTCACTCTGCCGCCTCAGACTCGACCGCCTCGCCTAGAAGGGTGCCGATTATTCGGTGTGCGACACACTCAGCCCCATTCACTATCTAGCCGGCTCTCTGCATTTCCACGGAGATAAGGCCTTTATCAATCAATAAATCAAATGTTACCTAATATATCACATTTTCTCAAGCAGTTAATCACGTACTACAAGCAGCACACATTTTTCTGAGGGAAGAAATATTCATCCATCTTTATTCCGCAGCCATTTATTGGGAGAGGAGAAACTAAATTTACTGAGATTCAAGATTTGCGAGTTTATTGTCATATGCGAAGTAAACAGTCGATTGCACAATATAATGAAAATCTCACTCTGCATATCTTCCCGGAAAGCGGTAAACACAAACATACAGATTAAGGTGTTTCAATAAGACGATTAATACATGAACACAATGCAGTGTAAGCGTATTGCAAACGTAAACATATAATGCAAATATCATGTGTATTGCAAAGGAATAGATAAATACAAGGTAGATATCCGACCAGCCAGGGAAAGAATGAAAATAGTCTGATTATCCCTTGATAAGGTGATTAAATAACATGTGCGGAAATGAGCATATGCAGCAGAAGGGAGGGTATTAAGGGCTGTTTAAGCATTTAGCTGTTTTGGAGTTTTGGAGGGAATCACATCTATGCATGTTTAGCATAAGAACTTTGCATGAAAGCTGGAAATGGGATCCCACAAAGGACAAAAAAAAGAGGTCCCTGCATGGCGGTTTGGGTGTTTGGAGTGAAATCTGTCCGGATCAGCTGATTGGCTGGTAACTCCTATTTGGGATTTAAGATGCTAAAAGCATCTCACGCTTCTGCTGAAGACCCCGTGAATGACACACCATCCTGAGGTGACACTGTGGTGGCAAAAGGCAAGACATGGAGGGCGTGGCTGAGTGGCCAGGCCTCGGCTGCGCGCTTCAAGGGGACGATGGGAAGTACGGCACGTCCACACCTCGGGAGAGAACACCGCCACTTGTTTTTTTAATTCATGTATTTAGAGCAAAAATAGCACATGACTCCCATTCTTTGTTTTTTTTTCATATTGAGTATGTTATTTTATTTATTTTAGCGGATATTACATATCTGGTTGAACAGTGCTGGCTGTTCTTCGGCTAGATGGGACTTGTTTTGACAGAAAGTGCATGCAGTCGGTGTGTAATTACGCCAGGGACCTGCTTTTTTACCCTTATCGCGGCCAGTTCCATCGCCCACCCGTCCGTCCCCTGCGTTAAAATCACTGGGCTCATTTATTACCTTCATCTCTACGTCGATATCCGGTCTGGACTCGGCCGAAGCTGCTTTCCGGTCCCCCTCTCCAGAACGGCGTTTGCGTCGGAGCATTTAGGATGCTATCGGCAGCTCGCCGGCACTTGGGACCGCTGCCTTTGCACGCCCGCCGTATTTTGATGTTTTGTTTTGGGCCTGGGCCTCGAGAGGGAAGAATTCATCGACTTCAGGCCTGATGGCAGCCCGCAGAGGGACAGGCGCTAAGATATAGAGCTGATGTATATCAAAGGGCACAGCTGAGAGGAATGTGTTAGCGATTTGTGTCCACGATTTGCACTTATAGAATATAGAACAGGAAACAGAGTGTTGACATGGAAGTGGACTAGAAACCTGAGCACACTGCCTTTGTTAGGGTTGTGCAGCTATTTACCTGTAAAAAAGCACTTTGTGGTGCGGCACGCGGCTCTTATACCATGGAGTATATATCGCGCGGAAAATAATAATTGAAAGAAATCAGTTACATATGCTGACTGGTGTTAGTTAGACTTGATGATGCTGTGTGAGTTATGGCCAAAACAGCGGCGTTGTTATACGTGACCCTTAGCATGATAGGACGGGAGGGGAGTTTGGGGCTTTCTTAATTAGCTTAATTACACCAAAGATCTGAAAAACAACAGCTTACAAAACTGAAAGCAATCATAAATATCATGCATCTAAGTGCTGCTCAAACTACAGAAAATTCTCAAGTCACAACGGAGTACAAAATAAGACCACTAACAGCTGTAAAGTCACTTACCTTGACCACTAACTGTTCTGCTAATGTTGTAGTAAAACAGTACATATATCATGTCCATACCTGCCAGCTCACAGCTAATTGAGGCATGGGAGGCGAATCAGGGTAGATTTAGAATCGCTATATATGTTCTGTACTTTTCCCAGTTAAGTGTGAATCTCTTCCTAAACGGATGCTGTGACACTTTCAGAGGGCAGTTCCTTTTAATGACCAGCTGATACTGAAGCATCAGCGTTCTCTAGCGAAAAACGTTTTAAATCAGTGTTTTTATTATTGCTATCATGGTTTTTATAACACTGATTGTCTTTTTTTTTTTGAAAAAAAAAGAAAAAGAAACGAATACAAAATCTGGCAGCAGGATCGGACATAAAAGCTCAAGGTCCTCCAAGAGACGAAGCCATAAATTTTGATTTCTGCAGCTTTACGGCCGCTCAGTCTGGCTTTCTTGCTTTGCCCAGACATCCTTGCGGGATTTGCATCACTGATCATTCGCTTTAATGCGCTACAGGAGCTCGATGGTCGGAGGAAGGGTTCACGGTCAAATGGGTCACAGGGTAGCGGACACCCTCCAACCTTCCAGTGCAGTGACTGTCTGTGGCCAACAGGGGGCCCCCAAACTCAGGGGCCCCATGCAAATGTGTGGTTTTAGTGGTGGTAAACACTGCTGCTCCTCACATCGGGGACAGAAACGGGAATATGAAGCTCCTCACTGCATTAATAGTGAGATCTCAGGCTCCAAAACAGGCATGTTTCTCCCCGCAGCCACGTCACACAAACTGAAGCACCCTGCATCTGGTGGGGGGGGGCATTCGCTTAAAAGACAAGCCGTCTCATTACACAAGAGGGAAATCAAGACAGAGATCTAAACAAGGTAAGAGCTGGAGGAGGAGGAGTGGGGAAAAAGGGTGGAACAGCCTGAGGAGTATGGAGGAAATGACAGATGGAGGGCAAAGGGGGAACCATGATTGGGGAGGCTAGTTAGAGGAGAGGAGAAAGTGTGGGGTGTCTTGTGTGAGGAACAGGAAGTTTCCAGGTGATCTTGACACTGATCTGCATGGTGATATTCACACTGATTTTTATAGTGACCTACACGTTGATCTTCATAGCGATCTTTACAATGACCTTAACGTTGATTTTCATGCTGATCTTCATGATGATCTTCGCATTGATCCTCATGGTGATCTTCATATTGATCTTTACGGTGGCCTTCACACTAATCTTTGCACAGATATTTATGGTGATATTCACATAGTTCTTCACACTGATCTTCATGGTGATCTTTACAGTGACCCTCATGGTGAGTATGTGAGGGTGCAGCATACTAACCCAAAAGCTTCACCTGGCTGCATCTCACTGTTTCACTTCCTGTGCAGCCCCACGACTGAGATCTCCCTTCTCAAATTCCCGCAGTGGCACAGTTCCTTGATTAGATCCGCCTGCTGCTTCTCCCATTATAGTCGGATTTCCCCAGCCTTGTTGCGTTCTGTGTAACATGGCAAGGTGTGTGCCCAGCGCGTGTGAGTGTGGTGATTCACTTAGCTCTGATCCTGCCTCTCTCTCTTCTTTCCTCTGATTGCAGAATGAATCACCGTCACTCTTTTTGAGCATCTGGGGGAATGATCTGCATTTGGCGTCTCCTCGTCCATGTTCTCTGTCATTCCTCTGCATCCCGAAAACTCTGCACACCTGCAAGGAAGACTTTGTGAGGAAACTTACCCAGACAGCTTTGCAACAGAGCAATGTCCAATGAATTGTTCATCATAGGCAATCCCAAAGAGGTCCATAGATTCTATATGGAATCTTGCCCATGTTCCAGCTTGGAAGCATACTTTAATGCAATGTTATTGCTTATGGTTTGCATCAATCGGACATGAGGTCACAGGCTCCTTTGAAGAACCTCCGATTACCCTCTCAGAGTCTTGGGTCCGAAGATGCTGACATCATGCTGAGCCTGAGGCGATGTGGATCTGCAGAATGTCGTGGAACGTTGGGTTGGTGTCTACTTCCTTATGAATGATTGCCGGCAAAGAGCCTGAAGAGCGAAACCGTAACCTTGGATTCTGGGCCTCTTTCCAAGGACATAATGATGTTTAATTAAAACACATTCTACCGTGTCCTGTCCCAGAAACCAACAAGCGCACGATCTCTTCAATGTTTTTCATACTTTCCACAATTTCTGCACCTGCCCCCTGGCTGTTATAGTAGTGAATGACGAAGGAGGAACGATCCACCCAGCAGCTCTTAACAAACAGGGTTTATTAAGCAGAATAGAACAAAAGTCAAAACCAGAAAACAAAGAGACCACGATAGGACAAAATAAGCAACTAACTAAACCTAACCACAAAGAAAACTAACACTAAAAATACAACTGAAATGTCATGTAGGGATCAAACAAGGAGCAGAATGCTAAATACATGGGAACCAACCCAGGAACTAAGCAGGGCACAAGAATGTCAAATAGGATGAGGCTGGTCTCTTGTTTGGGTCAAAGCCACCCACTTACCCAATTTAGCCACACAGTGACCCAGGGAAGTAGGGAACTCGTTAGGTACCAAGGACACGAGTCAGCAAGCAAACTGTTGGCCAGACAGGGAACAGACATGGGACAGGGACTGATCCTGACACTGAATTGTAAACTCACCCGTTGAGCTCAGACAGAGCCTGTATCACAAAGCCAGATTTCTTCCTTAGCAGGATAACTTACTGAATTTAAGGTACCTCAATTTAAATGAACTTACATCACTTTCATTTAGCGCAGACTACCTTAAATCCGACAAGTTACTGGGCTAAGCAAGAAGTCCTAGATTCGTGATAAAGGTCCCTGGGGAACTTGCCTCAGACATGGCAGTATTAACATATGAAACCAAAGTCAACTACACTCACCCCTCCCGTGAATGAATCCCATCATCAGGGGAGCATCTCGACTGATGTATGTATATCGTATTTTGAATAACTGGAATTAATTTCATTCATGGGGAGGTGAGTCTCACCCCCCTCCTCCCCTTTGCCATTATATTCCATTTTTAGTTTGGAGAGGTAATAGTTTAGCTGCTCGCTCCCTGGCTGCCCAAACGCTCGTTACCGCATGATGATAAGATGGGGCCATGGGGAAAGGCGTCCTATAATGGGCACATCTGCCCGGCGCTGCTCGTAATGGGATGCAAACTGCCTCCGCCGGACCGAATTGAAACATTAGCGAGGAAAGCTATGCATGCGAGCCCCCTGAATGTGCCCCCCCCCCCGGTCTCAGACGGGGGTTATTTTCGAGGCGCTGAAATATCGTGCGCATATCAAGATGCTCATTGTTTAAAGAGGTGGGAGATTTCGCCTTTGAAGTCCGTCTTCAGGGAATAGAGCGGCATCTCACCGCGCAGAGCGGCATTCTGGGAAAATCGACAGAATGGCTCTCCTCACCGGGAGTGGGCCTCGGACAGCGAAGAGCACAATGGGATCATTTATTCCGCGTGATATCAGATAAAGAGCCGCCGCTGCGGATGCCGTCCCTTTAATGCCCCTGTTAGGATCTCGGTGCTGCTGTTCCTGCTGTTGCTGCTGTTTATTTGCAAGCCGGCCCCCCACTGCCCTCCCCCCACCTGGGAAACTGCAATTTTTCCCGTGGCTTTGGGCTCGGCTAAGAGAAACACAGCGACAGAAAGCAGGAGATGGAGGGAGAAACTCTGACCGTATATTACTCGGTGACGGGCGCGAGCTGGCCAGGAGGTGCCATGCCTTCTGCGTCTCCTCTGTGGTTTGGCGTATAGCTGTCATGCACTGATAGATGCTTTCTTATATCTTTATTTTGGGTGGGAATGTGGCCGAGAGACTCCATTAGACAGAGCCAGCGGTACTAGCCCTGCCCCTATCGTCCCGTCCGACACTTGGGATCATTATTAGCAATGGAACAGACCCTTGGCTTATTTGAGAATTCAGGTTGACTGTATTAATGCATAAATTGCAGAATGTTCTGTTCATCCCAGCCTTCCGCATCATGGAGGAGGGTTAGGGAGGATCCTGACGTCTGGGAGAGCTGCACATGTACTTTGCGGAGAAGGCAGAGACATTGTCTTGTTCTGTCCTTCACAGACAGCCGTATATTAACGCACACACGTTTTGGCAAAACGACGCTCCTCTCCTTGGTGTCCTGCGCCCGCCCTCGTTGTCCCGTTACCTCACTCACTGACTCCTCCAGCAGCTCCTGTCAGATCTGAATGTGAATACACCCGTCTGTTCAGGATCTAGCGCAGCTCACCCCAAGCTCCTCATGAATTTCCCACAGAAAGGTACTTGGCACACTCTGTTATAATGCAGCGGGGGGGGGGGGGGGCTTTATATCCCGGCACTCTGTTCCATAGGGGGGGGTGACTCAGTAAGAGGACATAGACTGGTGGAGCCCAGAACACCAGTCATCTTCACTGTCAGCTTCATCCTTCACAGAACAAACGGAAAGCTACAGGGCCAGAACCATGACCACAACATCACACTCCTAACACAGAGTCATGGTTACTCATTACTGATATGTGAATGATCATTTTTAGGGCTTAATTTCAGTAATATAAAGGTATTTCATAAGAAGGCCCTTGTGGTTTTAGCGGCTAGCGGCTAATGCTGTTCAGAGCAGTAATTAGCACCTGGAAAAGGGTCTCCCGCAGAGCGACATTAACGTTGAACGTGACTCCACTCCACACCGTTTGGGCACGAAACGCTGTACCTCACACTGCTGTCTGGAAAGCCACTGTAGCCTTACCAGCTCAGAAAGGGGCCAGGGCTGGGACCGCCGTTCCCAAGGACCATGACTGGATTATGGAGCCTGGGCAGGATGCGTTCTCGGTGCACTAGGTGGCTGCAAGTCGCAGTATTCGTAGTGCAAGCTGAACACTATGAACTTCATATACAGCTCAACATGTCCATGCAGGACCTCTGCATATAGAGCTAGGGATGACAACTAGGGTCCTATCACTCTTTGGCATGCACAGTGAAAATTAACCACCAGGGGCCCCCAGGGCCGTTTACCACCAAGACCCTCAGCGGTGACCCCCAGGGCCCTAGGACCTCTCAACATAAACAGAGCAAGTTAACAAGGGCCTCCAACAAGGGCCCCCAGCATATAGAGTGCACACTGAGCACCAGGGGCCCTGGGGCCCTTTCCACATATGGCGAGAGTTAACTACCAGGGCCCCCAATATCTAGACCCTTTGTGTGCTATGTTCACTCTAGCTGTATGTGTATATTTTTTAACTGAATTCAAAATGAGTCTATGTGCCTTACAAGTTGGAATTAATTTAAGTAAGGCTGCAAATTAGCATATGATATAAAAAAAATCTGAATTAAAATTTTAATGGATTTGAAATTGAATATAGAGTCCGTATTAGAAACAATGCAATTAAACATTAACCATTTCTTAGTTCAATAACATAATCCTACATTTCCAAAATACACATTCATTTTACATGCAGGCAAAGCAAATCTCAGAGGTAAGGCAGAGTCACCCAGGTGATATCATGAGTGACACGTGGTTCTCTTCCTGTGGCTGTGCAGGGGGCTGAGGGGGTGGTCGTGCAGGTGAGGGCCTCTGTGCCCATGATCGATGGACATTGGTTCAAAGCCCAAGGTCAGCAGAGTGATGTCACCATTACCATGACCGCCAGCAAGGCCTTTAACCGCCAACTGCCCCCAGGACTTCCTGACACCGCTTTCTCAATTGTACATCCCTTTGAATAAAAGCGTCTGGTAAATAAATAAATGCTGTATTATTTGTGAGTGAAAAACCTTCACTGTGTCGTTCCCAGAAGCCCCAGCTTTTGTGAAAGGAGCTTCTTAGAAAATATAAGCAGAAACTCCCATCACCTTTTACAATATGGCTCCCGAAGCTCGTGCTGTTGTTGGTGTCTAATGGACAGGCAGACAGTGTCGTTGCCTTGAGAGATGGGCTCCCTCTGTCCTCTGATGAACGTGATGAACCGGCCCTTTGACGCCGTGCAGCAGGATTCTAAACGCACACAGAGTAGCGCTTATCTCCACCGAATGACGCACAAGTTAATCTCCCCCTCTTTTAGCTGCGTGCCCTGCAGAGAGCAGGGAGCTACAGGCATTCCCTGTCATCTGTTCCTTCCCCGACCTGCAGATCTCTTTCCTTTGCCTGTGTTGCGCGTGCGATGCAGCACACCCCATGCCCGACTTCAGACGACACGCTATCGACCCGCTCAGGTTGCGTGGAAACCCGATTCGGCAGATGTTGTGTTATATAAAGCCCTGTGTTAGCAGTTATTAAGTTTCTCTTGTGATGCTGTTGTCAGGAAACTTTTAAACTTAAACCCCAAGTCGATATATTTATTTCTGTTACCGAAACATATACGTTTTATCAAGCCAACACTGCGTCGAGTTCCTGTATGGGAATCTGATTTCTGTCTGGGAGTCGAGCGAGCCCCAGTAGGGCTCTTTGTCACCGACGCTAACAGGACACTAATGTCTTTCTGATCGGATTTGCAGCCACACCACACTTTTCAGCAGTTCTCGCTAACCGCGCCCGAAGTCCTCCGTCTCACTTTCACACCCGAAGCCTCATTTTTAAATCTATAACGCTTCAGTTGGCTGAGAACCACAGGAAAGGGTCACTTTCATATTTGCCCAGATCATCCATGCCTCCTCTTTTTAATTGAATGCCCTTATTGAAAATATATTATTTGATTGGATTTTGAAAGCTGGAATAAGTATCATCATTAAGTCCGCCTCTTATGTGACATGTTACAATGAAATCGACTGCGCCACACCTAATTAAGACAAATTAGGACAATAACCAGGCCAGGAAAGGCGCTATAAATATGTAATCATTTAAATCGAATTGACGCCTTCCACCCCCTCAGAGAAACAGGCTTGGAATTGTCCTGGGCCAGAAATCCGTCTGCTTCGATCCGCAATCTTCATTACCGTCAGGATCTTCTGGGCAGACCCGGTGCTCACAGCCCTCTCTCCACGCCCTGGAGTCAGCCACAGAGACTTTGATGTCCCCAGGATCAATGCTGGCACCTTGATTACTTCCACGTCACCTACAATCATCAATCAATTCCTCATCTCCACACCCGGCGTGATGAGAGAGATGAGACGGCTTCCTCTCATTGGCTGACATCTGAGACGGCTTCCTCTCATTGGCTGACATCTGAGACGGCTTCCATTCATTGGCTGACATCTTATGGTCGGGAAATAT
>JAODKF010000042.1:1614415-1628104 GCA_026779585.1 Mormyrus proboscirostris | reverse complement strand
CCCCCCCCCCCCCCCCCCCCCCCCCCCCCCCCCCCCCCCCCCCCCCCCCCCCCCCCCCCCCCCCCCCCCCCACAACACGATACGTGACACCGTGATGAAGAAGGAGCTGTAAAGGGAAGCAATTAGGAGAGAATGAGCAGAGCGTGTGTTTCTGGACAGTGTAAAGTCTTCTCTGCCCAAAGCAGGCGGTGCCGCCGTACAAATGTTTGATTTTGCCGGAAATAGGGATCAGTACCAAAATGTAAAGTCAGTCAGGGGTACGGACGACGCGGCTTGGACGGGCCGCACCACTATGCTCTTTATTCATCTTCGGAGCCTTTGGACTGAGCATCCTGGGTAACGGTCAATTTTACCAAGCTGTTCCCTTACCATCTCTCTATCTCTGTGATAATATTGTCAGTCTCAAGTGATTATTTCTTGGGCTGGAGACCAGCAGCAAGGACAGAAAATGTTTGTGGGCAGGGGTGGGGGGCTGGTGAGGTCATTTGGGGGGGTGCAGGGTCACCTGGGTATAGGCAGTTCAAGCAATAAGCTGAGGTTCAGGACAATGGATCAGGACCTCAGATTCTGTTTGAATGTGGACGTGCCACTCCTGTGTTTAATATGGACCTCGAGCTGACTACTCTGCAACCTCACAGAACCTCCGTCTGATACTGTGGTCCCGGTTTTTCTGAACCATGGAGGTGGAATGGGAATGTGTGTCGTACCACGTCAAAGTCTCAGGCAGCCTAAGAAAATGATCTTCTTGTTGGTGAAAAAACATGTTATCATGTCTCATGTGATCATTTAAAAATGTCTCCTAATGTCACCCCAGGACTTCCAGCAATCACCCAGTACACCCAGTACACCAGTACACCCACATAGCTCTTGATTTAAACCCTGGCACATCTCATACAGCTAATCAATACTTCATTTACTTTTTAATTAATTAGGTGAGCTGGTGGTGAGATTTAACACATGGGATGGCTGAGGTGCCCCTGAGGAGAGGTTTGGGAACTGAAGCGGTGTTCATCCAGCCATCCAACTAGATATCAGTAACCTTTTGCAGAAGAGAAAACATTCTTACCAGTTTTTGTTATGTTTCCCTTAGTTTTCAAATGCTCTAATGCTAAATTGTTTTTGTTTTGAGGATATATACACACTTACTACCCAGAAAAATGGCTTTAAACATTTCATTTGGCTGCCTAAAACCTTTGCACAGTACTGTACATCCCTGAGAACTGAGATCTTTAAGTCGTTTCCTATTCATTTATGTAGTGCTTCACCATCAGTCTAACAGGAGACTATTTCTAATTTATTCTTTATCATTTATGCACAGAATTAGTGCGCAGCCCCGGCTGCACTGCACTTAAAAGGTTTCTGATTAAATGCGACCACGCCCATCAATCCCGGCCAGCCGCTCACAGGGCCTCCATCAAATCCTCCGAGGCAGAACACGTAACCTCAAGCAGACCAATAATGCCTCCCTGATTCACCTGTCACAGGAGAAACATCAGTCAGAGAGAGGACCACACCTTCCTGGACGTGAAATGGACGAGCTGCCACCGAAGGGGGAGAGGCTGGGAGCCACGGTGACAGAGGTGACCGCCAGGCAATAAAATAATAATGCAACAATAATGTCTTTCAATCAGGAATATTTATATCTCAGGAAAAGATTAAGGCTCCGGGCGCCACTGTGACACTGACCAGGATAATCAGTTAGAAGATGGATGGATGGATGGATGGATGGATGGATGGATGGAACATTATCTATTGACTCAGTTTCTTTACAGTGTAACATCATAAAGTTTTTTTTTTCCTTCTGTATTTACACGTCGGTTGTTGAAACCCAAACAGCTGCGGGCCAGACCGTTTCTGCAATTAACCTTCAACATACACAGTTAAGGGAATTACCACTTATTAAAAACAAGGATCGAGGCGCATTTCTTAGAAACACACACACACACACAAACTTGGCTCACCAGCTTGATCTGATCATGACCTACATGAGCATAAGAAGACCAGAGGAGAAACCAGAGGGACAAGAGGAGGGAAGTCACACGCAACTCGGTGTTACTGATGCCA
Organism: Mormyrus proboscirostris; assembly: GCA_026779585.1. Classification (NCBI taxonomy): domain Eukaryota; kingdom Metazoa; phylum Chordata; class Actinopteri; order Osteoglossiformes; family Mormyridae; genus Mormyrus; species Mormyrus proboscirostris. The sequence goes on along the minus strand of JAODKF010000042.1, from coordinate 1,626,040 downwards.
TGACGGTGTGTGACTCTGTGATCAGAAGGTCGCCAGTTCAAATCCCATAGTCAACAGAATGATTTCACTATTGGGCCCTTAATGCCCAACTGCTCCAGGGTCTCGCTGACCTTGTCTTTTTAATTGCTTTGGATAAAAGTGTCTGCAAAAAATATTTTAAATGTTGCGCTGCTGTCGCCTGAAACAGTAGCTCTTGGATAGATGGCTTCAATGCAAGGCTGCGGTACCCATGGGCTCTCACAGCTTCTCCCGATTGAAGGTCACGTCATCAGGCAGGGGTACGAACCACAATGGGTGATGGTGCACAGACCGTACCATGTGACCCAGACAGCCAATCAGAAAGATACAGTAACCGTTGTCCCAGAGATTAGCAGGTACCTTTCTGAGGTATTTGAGTGTAACCAATTGGATTAGTACTACGAAAAGCAGGATGTAACCGTGGCAGCAATGGGGAATTAGCAGGCTATGATACGGCAGCCTGTGTGCCATGGAAGACCAATTATTGAAAAGTTTAACTATTATTAATGACTCGTATCCTGGAGCGGCTGCAAATTAAACATACTCTCATTTCTCCAGTGAGACGTCACTGTCAGGTGCGATTACACATGGAAATGGATGATATTATCGATGCTAAATTATGGATTTCTGGAAGGAAAAATTACAATTGATGTTTAAAAGTGCATATGTGTGAACCTATGGGAAAAACGATCCAGCCGCACATCAAGCACTGAGTAATGATCAGCACTGAGAAATGATCAGCACTGAGTAATGATCAGCACTGAGTAATGATCGTCTGGGAAAGCACAGGACCCGCACGGGACATCCCGGCAGGCAGGGGCCGGTTCGGTATTTTCGGGGTCCCTCCTCGGAGGTAACAAGCACAGGCTGATCACAGCGCACTGCCACAGCCAGCACATGACCAACCACTTCAGAGATGAGAAGCCATATCATACCTCAGCACCACAGTAGTCCAAATGGAATAGCATGAGATTATTCCCAGTGGCTTGAGTGCCAATCCTGCCACCGACCCCCAAATTTCCCTGTAAATTGGAGGACCTCCTTATAGGGCTGCACGATTATGCAATTCTTTTGCTTAGAATTGAGATTGCTATTCTCTGTAACATTTTTTTTTTCTTATATTTAAACATTTATTGCACTCCTTAAACTGCAAATGAAAACACAAGAAACATATACTAGATAATCTTGAAAAAGAATTATTGAAATTTCAAAACTTGATCATTTTTTTTCCTATGACAGAGTACAAATGTTTTAGCGAAAATGAAACTCCCTGCGTTACAAAATTAAAGGTAAGAAGGTCAGAAAAAGCCTGATCTTAATCTAGTTATGTAAGAATTGCAAGTGCACAACATGCAATGTTGGTATTAATATTGCACATTGACCAGCCCTATAATATACAACCATTTTTCGATTTCAGTATAAAATACCCGCCTCGTGTTTTGCTACCATTCGGCGCCGGTACTAGTTTATACGCCAGTGGGAAACCACCTTGAAGTACCGTACTTTTGGTACCTTCTTGAAGTACCAAGAGTAAGGTATCTGGTATGCTGGAAAAAACACCATTTAAAGAGAATTTAGAATTATGGGATGCTTGAGACTCTGGTAAAAAGCAGGAGCGCTTGTTTTGATCCAGCTGATGTAATACAATGCAGAAAAACTGTCGTAATTTAGAAATAAGATCACATGGAGGTGTGAATTGAGATCACCGTTTTTTTTTTTTTAACAATTAATTGTGCAGACCTACCTCCTGGCAGGGCTGGATGTAGATTAACATCATACCCAGAATGAAGCAACTGCTGGTTGAGGGCCTTCCTCAAGGGCCCAAAAGAGAAGAACCGCACCTGGTATCGACAGGGTTCAAACCAACAACCACCTGATTACTGGTGCCAAGCCCTAGCATCAGAGCTACCACTGAACCCTTCTCAGAGGTTTCAAAAACCAAATAGGCAACTGACCTGTAGAATCAGAAGATCATAGCTCACTAGTTGGTTAATATAACATGCTGCTTCAACATCTCTTAAATAAGAAACTGGCTTGTTGCCAGTGGGGGGAATCTCAGGAAGCCCATGCAAATATGTGGTCTCTGCAAAGGGTCATTTTGCTAGAAGCTTCTGAGCACTAAATGACCATGGCCAGCTCTGCAGTGAGCGGGTACTCTCACGGGGCATGTCGTTGAGCTCGTGAGCAGAACACGTTATATTCCGCAGATGCCAGGGTCAGCCCAATGATCTGACAGAACGCAAGCTGAAAACGTGACCGTGAGCCATACCTATGAAAAGCACTTGTTTATGTTTTGCTAGATAGTTGATATTAAATCGGGGCCCGACCACTGAGGTTACCCGCCAGTGTGACTGACTCACTGCAATTAGAGCATCCTCCTGGGTTTTCTTGACATTTCAAACTCTAAAAATTGCAAAGAGACGGAGTGCGGGAACACCCCCATCCAGAGCTCAGCCTTATCTGCTCCTTGAGGAAGGCAAATGACTTCGCTTGTGGCGCCAGCACATGGCGATCCCTGGCTTCACCTTAGCAGTCGGGCGGGTAATGAGCAGGAGACGGTTTGGGACGCAGAACGCCGAGACGAGACGTCCTCGATCAGCGGAGCTTCACCTGCGCAGTGGATGCCTACTGCTAATTGTGCTGCCGTGCTTGAGAAATAAATAACGATAATTATTATTATCATTGTCGTCGCAAGTGAAAAAAAAAATAGAAAAAACATGATCTGAAGAGGCTCTCCACATGCCACAAAGAAAGGAGGAGGAGGAGAGTCCTGTCAGACCATTCAGCTATGCAGCCGTGCGACAGAGACTAATACCTTATAGGGTCAGGATGCAATACTGACACAGGTGCTGGAACCGGGGGCCTCGAGGTGGGAAAGGGATCAGGACCCAGAGATGGTGTTCAATGGGTCAGAGTCACAAAAGGAGAAAAGATCCTGATTTGCCCAGGACCAGTGATTTGGCTACTGGAAATGTACCTGACACTGACTTTATGAAGGCACCAGACACAGTCATTCTGAAGGCACCTGGCATTCTGATAGTACTTGACACAGACTTTCTGAATGTACCACTCTTTCTTAATGTATCGATACAGTATTTTTGAATGTACCTTTCATTCTGAATGCATTTGACACAGTCTTTTTCAAAGTACCAGACACAGTTATTCTGAATGCATCTCACAGTCTTCCTGAATTTAGTGACACAGTATTTCTGAATGTATTAACACAGTCTTTCTGATTGTACCAACATAGTACTTCAAAATGTACCAGACAGTCTTTCTAAATGTATCTGACAGAGTCATTCAGAATGATCCTGACACACTCTTTCGTAATACTGTCTGAGCAGAAATCTCATAACCTGAGTAGTCCCAAACTTGCGAGATTAAAAAAAAAAACCTAAAAAAAAAAATGAAATGCAATTCTGTCCCCTCCCTGGTCTGGCATTGCCCTCGATGAATATCATCAACATAAAATCATCAAATCCCTGTGATTCAACCCCAGTACCCCCCCCCCCCAACATGGCACTCAGAGGCCAGGCATGACGTTTCGCAATAGCCTGGACTGTTTTTAATCCTGCCCAGCTCCTCTGAACATCAGACTGCAGTAAATGACGTCGGTAACACACACAATGAGTTTAATCCAGGTGCTCTTTGATTTACAATCAGGTAAAAATGCACAGCTCCTCTCTATCCACTTGCAAATCACTGCAAGTAGAAATCTATGACTCCTGGAAAAACATCACGCAAATCACAGGCAGGTTCACTTTTAAATGACAAACGGACACATTCTATGATGTTTACACTGTTGCCTGAAAAGCTCTGAAAAGGTTATGTCATCACCACAGACCACCACTGACGTGTCTCACACGAGTGATGAAAACCAACACCAGTTCCCACATGCCAGCACTCTCAAACCATCTCTGCCTGATGTTCAGAGCCTGAGACCTTGGAACCTGCTGAGGACAACTGGCAGGACTGAAACACCAATGAAACACCTGCTCTGGAACAGAGAGGAACCTCTCCCTGCCTGCACCCACCAATGGCTTTCTGGGAATGCATTCACCTGCATTCACCTGTTATCACCCAACTACTGAACGGTCACACCCACGGTACACTGGAAAGAGGCCCTAATCCCCCATAATCCTTAGCAAAATCGTGCTGCTATAGAGAGGGGCAGATAGAAGAGGCAACAGCTGCACACAAAGGTGGACCGGTGCTTGTGGAGGAAACGTGACGTTTCTCTGATTACCCCTTAGTGCCACTGTGAGACCAGGAATGCGTGAGCAAATCATAGTATGTCTATACATGCCTGGGTGATTTATTCACTCAATGCGTGTGAACATATACACAGCAAATTATAAATTACCAGCAGAAATTAATCCCACATGAATGAATAACTAACAAATGAGCCTTGCCTTAGCTCAGCCTATGTCCGCATGATCTTTAATTTCAATTTACCTGTGACCCTCTGTCGTCGTACTTCAGACCCAGAACTGAAACCGGGTCAGTATAAGAACACGTCTCACCGCTTTTTGCTCCACTGTGGCCCTGAGAGGCATGAGACACTATGTCCATTCACGAGGACACATTCACGAGGACAGCCCTTCCATTTAACCTTCAGTGAGGGCACGCTGGCTCCTCCTAGAGCAAGGTCCAGTCAGGTCTCGACGTGGAAACTTGGACTGGACAGAGCAGATGTTCCCGTACCAATTACCCAAAGGTCCTCAGGGGAACTCTGTCATTTGGGCGCAGATGTGGATCGTCAGCAAGACAGAGAGAGAGTAATGAAAAGGGTGATGTCGTCTCCTGTTGTCTTACCTGCAGCTCTCAGGTCTATCCTTGATACAGTCATAGTTCAGCTTCTCTAACACAGGTGATTAGATTCATTATGACACATACTGGTTCTATTGGGCAACTAAATGATTTAAGGGCAAAATTCCTATTATTATTGGTAGTAGTAGTATTTTAGTTTAGTGCCGTGGCTTGTGGGGGGAGCACTGAGGTCTGAAATGGGTCTCATGAGGTCATGTCGGGGGAACTCGTGCCCTTGAAATGACCTGTGCCTCTAACCCAGTGTTGCCCAACCCAGTCCTCGGGGAACCCCGGATAGTCCACGTTTTTGCTTCCTCTCAGCTCCCAGCGCACCTGTACCAGGTATTGGGTGTTCCTGATTGGCTAGGAGTTGAGAGGGAGCAAAAACATGGACTGTCCAGGGTTCCCCGAAGAGTGGGTTGGGAAACACTGCTCTAACCATTTACACTGAACCCCTACATGGGATGTAGGGACAGGGAGGTTCCGATCAGTCTGGACCTGCAGAACAAACTATAGGGGGCCACCTTTGTGTTCCGGTGTGTTCCAGTGTCACAGTGTGGGGTAGTGAGAACATGCACTTCAGCATGAAGACTGGCTCAAAGCCAAGCGGTCACCAGTGCCAGGGGATAGTGAGGGGCGCTAAATCTCCTTGCACACAAATGGAAGTTTGCTCAAGCCCAAGCCCAAGCCCAAGTTGAAGCCCAAGCCCAAACCCAAGCTCAAGCCCAAGCCCAAGCCTCAGCAAAGCAGTCACGTTTCTGTGGGCCATTGAGAAAGGCCCTTAACCCCAAGCTGCAGGGGCTCTGCACATTGGCTGACACTGCACTGTGACCCCCAAGCTACAGAGAGCATGATGGGGAAAGGGAAGAGAAGAATTCTAATATACCTGTATACCAAATAAAGGATTTATCTTATTAGTGAAGCAGATGGCATGTACGAAGGCTAATCATATCTGCTGCGTGATGGGACTGGCTCGGGTCCTTACTCTCTAGGCAACGCAAAGCTCCGTGAACACGGGGACTTAATAACTCTCCAGTGATTATAAGTGTGATGATGACAGCAGTGTAGCATACAGGTGTTCGATTTTTTTTTTTTTTTTGTCGTATTTTCTGACCAGCAGGGGGCACCTGGTCTATAAACCCGTGCGGTTTTCACAGGATGCCCTCTGCTACGATCTCTTCTTTTCGGACAAACGGTGGTTTGTAAAGATTCACTAAGTGCATAAAAAATAATCAGCGTAACAGAATAAGCTGGTATTCGTCCCAGGAGAGGCTAATTAATTAACCTTGTTTTTTTTTGTTTTGTTTTTTGCTTTGATTGAGCCGTTGATTGAATAAATCGCCCGGTTTAAATCACGTTAAACGGAGGCCCGTGCTTGGGGACATCCTGTAGCTGTTCAGCTGTGGTGCCGGATGTCTGAGCTGTTATTAAAAGAACGATTATGGCTCTTTATTTGGATTTTTTAAAAACTTAAACGGGCCAGAATAAATTGGCATTGAACTCTGCATTAATCGGCTATTCATAGCCATCGCTCACGGCGTGAAAGCTACTAAAAAGGCTAATCGTCGTATTGAAATACTTAACGCCGCCGGCTTTATTCATTCAGCGTATGTGGTTTAGGAGCGCATGCGCATTCTGTTTCCAGCAGCGCACGCGGACACATGATCTTCGGCTAACACACCTGGTTTACTCTGCACTGCGTGATTAATCAATTAAAGCAGCTGGAACAGGCGCCTCGCGAACACCGCAGTTTGACGGTCTAACGCCCGGGGCGGTTTGCGTGTGCGCGCGCGCGCGGTCTGTTCCGGGGATAGCCCCCGTCTCACCTGCGAGTCTGCACTCCTTCTCTGCGTTCATCCTTTCCCGGCTGTCAAAGCGCTGCCTGCGGATGGCCGCGACACCCCCAGAGCGGGGGCACACTCTCGAGGCTGAATGCTGACTATTTTTACGTGGGCTGCGCGCATTACAAGCGGGGGAACAGCTTCAGCCGGGGGGTCGACGACAACGGCCCCGGGCAGTTTAGTCTTCACTGCTGATTGGTGCTATCGGTAATCATGTGACCTTCATGGAGCATTAATAAATCGTCTATGCATAATTAAGTACAGTGTAAATTTTCAGGTTTTTAATTTTATTTTAATTAACCTCTTAGTGTGCTCCTTGTAGGGGAAAACTAACTATATATCCTTTAATGCCATTTGCTGCTAAAATGACAGCTATTAATCAAAGTTAATCAGTATAATTGTCTGATTTGTGCTAAAAGGTAAATTCTTCAGCACAGACACGTAATACTGAAACCGGGGATGTTTGCTTTTTATAGTTTGTCTATTGAGGCCACAGCTTCCGTTATTGTTGCCCATAATCCGAAAGTTGAAGAGAGGAAGACGAAAGGCTCAGAAAGATCCGAGATTCTTATGAATTCTTCATTCAGTGGAAGCAGTTGTGCGTATTATGACTAACACGGAGAAAAAATATCATTCCTTTGATGTCAATCAACTAGATTGAAGTAGACCGCGGGCTGGCTGTGAGGTTCAGGCTAGGGCCACGCCCCCGCTGAGGCCCCGGGTTTTTAAAAAAAATGCAGGGAAAAAGGAGAGCAAAGCACTTCCAGGATGAGGTCAGCATTTCTCTGAGGTCAGCTGATGGCCTGAGGGGGCAAGAAGGTGCGAGTGACATCGGGTATCAGGCTAACAAACACCACAGGCCCTTTCCTAACATGCAGTGTCCTCCTGTCTGCCCGGTCCCTGCCTAATGACCTTAGCACAGTGGTTTATTGCATCTGCGGCCTGGAATGGTGCTGTGCATCCTTCAGCTCCCCCAGTGCGAGGCGTGCTCCTCACCACACCAACTGAACCTTGGTACGCACCGCAGATTATTGTTTAGCTAACAGGCCGTCCCCTGGAACGAAGCTGTAACCTCCACAGCCGTGTTTCTCCACGTCTCTGTCCAGCCAGGCAAATTAGCAGCCAGCCCCTTCCCCATGAGGCCCCTTTAATCAGCCTCTGCCAGCCGGATCTTCCAATTTGTCTGTTTGTCCTCAGCAGACACAGATTAATCCGAGAGCCCCTCCTCAGCTGTGTACCAGGCCGCCATTGTCTGGTTGCTCTTCCCGAACCTCGGGAATTATTCCGTGGCAATCCGGTTACAGATAGAGCCTGCAGCAGACACTGGGGCTGCCATTGAAGCGAACACTCCTATTGTTGTATCTCAGTGGAGTCTACGGGGTGCAGAACCACGGGCGCGTCACTCAGTGGGTGCACCGTTTTTGGTTTGCTTTTTTTTCCCCACAATGCATTTCACCATCCCAGCAGAAATGATTACTTGGAGATGATTAGCCTTAGACACGCCCATTTTCCTAGCTCCGCCCACACATACACCCCTACATGGGATGGGGGCAATGCCAGTCAAAGCCTGGCACCTTCTGCCCGCTACATGTTGTAGTTGGCTTGCTAAGTCAGCACCCCCCCGCAAGTATCCGGATCCATAGGGGGCTGCCCATGTCACCTAATCGGTTGACCAGCAATGAATGAGGGTGCCAAGTCCTTCGATTACTCGTTCATTCAGTAAGCTGACTCTGTAAGGTGTTTCTTGTTATTAGGGTTGAGTTCTCTCTTCCATCAGAGCACAGTAAACACAGAGGCACACGCACGCCATCTTTCTGCGGCGCTGGGCAGGCGTCCTGCTTGGATCGGCGCCCTGGGACGCTTCCGCGCAAAGCCAGCTGTGTACACAGTCCAAACGCTCTGTGTATTCATACAGACCCTAAATCTAATTTACTTCACACAATGCTCACTCACTCCCTATTCCAGCTAGTGCTTGTGTATTAACACACAGAGGCTGTTTTTTTAAGGGTCTTTTTTTTTTTTGGCAGGATTTGCTATTTGTGCCCTTTGTCCACAGTGGTGTGGCACCATCAGTTCTGGGTGAAACCAGATCCAGACGAAACAGTTCCCCTTTCCAGACTGTTCTGCCAGAAGGTTATGGTTCAGAGGCAGAGAGAGGGTCCGGAGCTGAGGCAAGCTCCTTTGGCGACCTGAAGTTATGCAGCTTGAAGCTTACTTTCAGACGTTATTCCAGGTATGTAACATTACATAACGGGAAATGACCACCCACCTGTGCCAATAACAGTTTTGCGCGCTAGTGTGAGTTACAGGCCTAAAATCCCAGATCTTAATTTGACGTTTCTCAGAATAGCTGCAGCTGTCTTCGGCGGCGATGACTCAGGCCCGCCACTGCTTGCCGCGCTGCCGATATCGCCGGCCGCCTCCTCGAGCCGAGAGGTGCTCGCGTGTCCCGACACGTGGACGGGTCCCGCTGCGAAGGCGTGCCTTCCGCCCGCACGCGATCTGCACCGGGAGATACTTGCCTAACCCAAAGCCTTGATGACCTTTGATGAGGTTGATCTTTTCAAAGTGGTTTTTGTATTCGCCTCCATGTCCAAAGCACAGCAGCATGGAACAGCAACAAGCTTCTGACCTCACCCTCACTGGGGCGCTGCTTGACTCCCAAACCCCTCGAACCTGGGAATGAGGAGTGAGTCCCCTTTAGCAGATGAGGCGGTCTCAAGGTGTGAGAAGGAGAAAGGTGGCGCTTCTTACCCAGCCAAGCTGTCAGGGACCCACAGTTTGCCTTTCCGGAGACTTCCATCACCCGAACTCTGAATCAGCAGAGAAACATCACACCAGGCTACCAGATGACTATCCATACCAAGGCTCCAGCTCATCATCTGATGCCAATCCCTGAGTTTCGTTTATAAATAGATAAATGTCAGTATGCTGGCCTGGATCATCATGCTACCTGGTGATTAGGTTTGGGAAGCAGACGTCAAGACTGGTGCCTGGTCACGTCACAAAGATGGGTCATCCTCTTGTACCCTTGAGCAAAGAGCTTAACCTGAAAACCTAAAAGTCAATTTTACCTGTGGGGGTCTGCTGGAGATTACTCAAGGACAGATAGTCGCATGTCACACAGAGACACTAGGATCATCCTGCTCATAGCCTGACCCCCTAACCCCCCCCCCCCCAACACACACAAATATATATTTTTAACTTGCCATTCATATCCTCCTTGTTCATAGGCATCGAGTTGGGGGGAGAGGGGTGTCCTTGGTGGAATATTTATCTCCCGGTGTTATCTTCCCCTCATCGCCAGAAGTATGGTGTGCAGATCGAGGGGGAATGGAACGCATTTCTCACTGGAAGACCTCCCAGAGGAGGTGAGGAGAAAGGGTCCAAACTGAAGTGCCATTGGGATATTAATAGAGTAGTTGTTGCTGTGGCATCTAGAGCCTTGGAAGCAGCCCATAATAAACACAGGAGACAAACACAGTCCTGTAGGAGGGCAAACTTGAGGTGGCCATCTTGTAAACAGATTTTCCCCAGGAGTCTGTGCCGATCCGTAACCAGAGCAGGGCGTTTAATGGCACAGACGTGATTGGCCACTGATGATGCTGCCATTGGACTTTGAATTGATGTCTACGGGGAAAGAGTGGCCATTTGTCCGAATGTGTGTTGGCCCGTTAGGACCATCTGGTCCTTCATCATGTGAGGGAAAACTTAAAGAGCCTCTTTAACGCTCTGGTCCCAGTGCATGTCTGTATGTGTGATGTAGGTCCCTTCCATACCTAGGAGGCAAATGCCACATTAAATCATAGGAGGACTTCCCATGGAAACCACCATAAACAAAGAGCTCTGTGCCTGCCGTCCATAGCACCACCTACAGTCAAAAGGCAGAACACCGCAGTCACTATCTAGCTATGTAACCCAAAGTTCTCATTCTTTAGGAAAGTGGTCGTGATGTCAGCGCCCAGAACCTGCCCGGACGACCGAGTCCAGCCACCACAAGCTGAGAAATCCCATTTCCTATGAGCCTACATGACATACAGCTATGTCATGCTAAAACTTAGCTCACCCCCACCCTGCGGTGATGGGGAGGGTGCCCGTCACTTGGCATGGAAGGTGGGAATGCTTTGACCCAATGTCATGTTCCTCAGACAAATTAGAGAACAATTTGGATATCAGTGCTGTGTCCAAAATGGCTTCAGTCTTGCCAGTTTCCCAGTCAAAGTGACCTTTTCCCAGCAGTAAGGAGCCAGTAATGGGGAAGCCGGGGACCCGAAGGCGGTGTGGCTAAAGTTTTCCTGTCACTCACTGCAGTGTGTTACCGCCAGCTAGCCCCCTCACCCGATGGCTGTCTGAAGATGGATAATCCCAGATTATTTCTCGCATGCGGAGCACGTTTCAGCAGAATTTTTTGTTCATCTCACAGCCTGAGTGGATCCCTCAGAGGGGGCGGGGCTCTGTGATGGGGGTGGGGCCCCATTGAGGGGGCGGGACTCCAGGTTTGAGGCAGCAGGTTTGATGCACAGCCCATGCCGACGGCAGTCCCGTGTGTCCCACTGAACACAGGCACTACATGTGCGTTTTGTGACGTGATGAGAATGGTTTTTGGTGCAGCACCCTCTCTCATGCCTGAAATGCCCCCCTGGCATACTGTCCATGTATGTTTGGGCTTGATACCCTTTTCCGCTCATCCCCACGCCTCCCAGCAGTCAATCAATCCCTTTTCATTTGGCGAAACACCTTTCATCACCTGTCCCAGTGTGTAGGGGGAGGCGGCCAGATGGGACAGTGTAGTCACAAAAGCAGGCAGTCCTTGCCCTGGCATGGCAAAAACAACAATTAATTACCCAGAATATGGATTTATTATGATTAATGGCTCTTCAAGAATATCAGCAATAACATCTTGTTAAAAACTTTACCCCCTAAAGACTGGATTGGAACCGGAGAAATTAAGTCCTGG
>JAODKF010000042.1:1587189-1603013 GCA_026779585.1 Mormyrus proboscirostris | reverse complement strand
CCCCTCCGGGCCCCGGCCCCCCCCCCCCCCCAGTGTAGTGACTGTTTGTCACCAAGAGGGGCCCCCAAGGGCCCTAGGTCATTGTGTTGTTTGAGTGGTGATAAACATCACCGCTGGGCACGAACCAGCACCACGGTGAGCTGGAATCCCATTGAAGATGTTACTCCCACTAACAATGGCACTGGAAGGTGGAGCCCAGATAAGAGCACAGGATTGGCTGGCCTGTCAGATGCATATAAACTTTATTGGCTGTCAGGATCTAGTCATCAGTACCTCCCGAGAAGTGGGAACTGGCGTTCCTGATGTGTACTGTGGATGTAGAAATGGTGGAACACGAACATTTGTGTATGTCATCATCACTATCAAGAACCCACCCCTTAAATTCAGCCTTCTCCTGCAAGAAAAGCAGAATATATACATTTTCAACGGGGACACAGTATTCGGAAAATACCGAGAGAAGTAGAGAATACTGTGAAAAACAGGCAGTCAGAATTACCCTAGATCTTCAAGCAACCTGCCTGCATGAGATTCTGAAAATATCAGATATTGCTATTCCCTCAGAACAAGGAATTCAGCTGCATTCCTCTTTATCTCTCCCATCCCCATAAGATCGTGTTCAAAAATTGCTTTAAATGGCCTTTGACCCTTTCTCAACGTAGCGTTTCCTTGGTGACGGGTCAGCTGCTTTCTACGCAGGTGAGGCCCACTCCGCATCGTTAATAATGGCAGGATTAGCCGCCGCCGTGTGGCTTGACGGAGATCTCCCTCTGATCCTGCATGGTGATGCACTCCCTCTGGGATATTGTTTGAGGTCCTTTTCACTCGTTGCCCATTTCTATAACAAAAACTATAAGAGAGTTAGGCCTCAGCCTTTCCTCGACTATAAAATATGGATTTAGGGGAAAGGATAGTCGAGGATTTGCTTGTTTCCTGGTGCTCAAATGTCATGTTCAGACTGAGACTTTGTTCTAATGGATGAAAGGAAAGACCTAAAGGCTGGAGGTTAGTGCTTAGCATGATACTATCTCAGCCAACTGCAGGAGTGTATACAGGGGCGGGGCCACCGGGGCATTGGCCCCAGCTGAAAGCTGATTGGCCTATGGAGTACCCCCTTTCTTGCCACTCATTGATTCAAAACATATCATTGGCTAATGATAAGGTTGGCCATTCTGTACGAATTATGGCCCTTCTTTATAGCCCCCCCTCCTTAAAAGATCCTAGAATCATCCCTGGCCGACTGGGAGGGAGGGATCCCGACGGCTATGTGCACCCACCCGTGGACCTGGGGGTGTCCCATGCGGGACAGACCTGCATTCCAGCATGCTGGGTAAACACATGGCGGGGAAGATGAAAGTTTGCGATTATAAACACTGAAAAACTAGCAATAGATGTAAACTGCGAGTCGTCTAGCAGTCTGGTTAACGAGCTTGTTTCTCATTAGGAAATGACGTTTGTTCTTTGTCTAATGTTCGGCACGCATTTCCCCAGAGCGCCGTGCGTCACTCTCCCGCCGTCTCCTTGGCTCCATCTTTCCGTTCACTTGTCCCACTTTTGTGTCGTGCTGAGATGAAAGATATCGCCCCAGAAAGATACCCGTCCCAGCGGTGCCGGTCCATGTAGAGGTGCTCTCCTCCCTGTTCGGTTCTCTTTTGATCTCATCCCGAAAGTTCTGCTAGAACCCATATCTGGTCATACTGCTGTGCTCCCTGGACTAACAAGCTGCCAGTGACCGCGGTCACCCTACAGCTGACAGGTGACAGGTCTGCCCCTGTCTTTCTCCTTCTTCTTTCCCATCCACCTCTGGGTGTACCATGGTTTCCCCTATTCTAGTTACCTTCTAACCTCACAGTCCAGCCTCGGGGGGGCAAGAGTGGGCCCAGTCCACCCAATCATAAACTTATCTTTCAGATCCTACCCGCCCTTCACAAAAATTTCAAAACTGGAACCGGGCCTGCACCCCTCACTCTGAGCTCCGCCTGCAAAATATGATGCAGCTGATTGGTCACAGGATGGTCACGTGACCCATTGCTACCACAGAGATCACCCTGTCCCATTAAATTCAGAGATGGTTTTTTATTTGGCGTCCTGAAACAGTAACGCCCCCTAGCTGGCGAGTTGTGCATGTCAAGCATGATGAGAGTCCCGGCGGTTCCGGCGGCGGGTCCGAGCGCGGCCCGGCTGTGATTAATCCGCGTCTGGTCACCGCGTCCCCACCCAGCTCAGTGGAACCACGTTCAGCCATCTGTCACCCCACCACCCGCCACCAGGCCCTGCAGAATGCCGCCGACCCATAAGCTAATTGCCTTTTATGATATAAAAAGTGAGCCGGTTGATCTTTAAGTGACAGCCGGTAATTTCGCAGAAAGGGGGAGATAAAGAGCGAAGGATGAGGAGCACGCTGACAGATGCTAGGCACGATCGTCTCGCCGGCGCTTTGAGAGGAGAGGCGCCCTCAAACATCTGGGCACAAATTAATTGCTTGATTTTTTTAGATGATATAAAAATACCTACTAAATGTAATTTGTTTATCATTTTTATTACACTCTCCCCACTTTCCCAAATATGATTGCAGTCTCGCGTTTGCTACAATTTTCCTCCAAAGCGATCAGTTCTGCAGCAGTGCCTTTGAGTGTCTATCGCTGCAGCAAAGAGACAGCGGGCTATTCAGGGCTTATTTAAGGTTACCCCCCTCTCATGAGAGACTCAGCATCCCCCCCAAGACTCCGCCTTCCCAGTATACTGGCCACATTGAGATCCTGTCAAAAAAAAAAAAATGGCATGTTGTGACAGCTGTTTGTTACAGATGTGTCTCTGCTCGTCCCAGATCTGAAATTTGCACATAAATGGGAATATCGGGGAAAGAAAATGTTTAATTAGTACTGTAAACGCTGTTGTTCATTAACAAAACGCGGATATGTCCGATAATGATTTTCACGCAAATGAAAGCCAGCCGTCTTCCTTCTTTCATAGTCAGCGGATTGCAAACAGCCGGCGACAGAGAGCTTTTATAATCACAGCACACTGACGTCTATTTACATATTTCTTATTTATCCAAAGCGACATATAATTGAGAAAGCAGGGTTAGTTACTCCCTGGAGCAAACTGAGGGGGGTTAAGGGCTTTGCTCAAGCACACATCAGCCATCATTCTGTCAATCATGGGATTTGAACTAGCAACCTTCTGATGAGAGGCACAGTGACCTAACCTGCTGAAGCAGACACCACCCCAACTGTCCCTATAGCAACACCCGGATGGTTTATAAACAGGAAGTCTTGGACAGACCACGGACCTACCGTGACAAGCCTCATTCAATTCATTCATGGTTAAATCGGTTACGTCACACTGTAGTTCATCCAAAGTTGCACCCAAAGTCCTACGTGGCTTCAGACAGGCTTCAGTAAAGGTCGTCCACCGTCTGCTGTCCTGCTGGAGCCCTTGCTCTCACTGCTTCATTGCAAAAAGGTTGCGGAGGGGTTGGAATGTTACTGGTCAGCAGGACATCATCAAACTGGCTCCCCCGCCAAGGCCATCAGGTACCCACCACCCAAATTCCTTTCTATATGTCATTGTTGTCATGACAGGAACCCAGTATTAAGGCATCTCTACTTGCTTCACCAGCCTTGTTCTATAAAACAAACGTGTCGTGTTAGAGCTGTCATTTACTCCACCGCTCGTATTGTAATCATAGCTCATCCCAGCATTTCATGTTAATCAGCCTGTAGTTTATTTTGATCTCATTTTAGATCAAAGCCACCCCCACGTCCCCAAGTGAGGGTGAGAAATGTACGCCGTAGATGCCGATGATGATTGAATTTCAAAGATGACACATTGGAATCAGGAGAGAGAGGATTCTAACAGACCATCACTCACAGGAGGAACACGGGAGACTCTTAACAAAGCCTCACTCACAGGAGGAACACAGATGACTCAGAGCATCACTCACAGGAGGAACATGGGCGACTCTAACAGAGCATCACTCACAGGAAGAACACAGGCGACTAACAGGGCTTCATTCACCGGTGGAACAAAGGCGACTCTAATAGGGCATCACTCACAGGAGAAGCACAGGCAACTCTATGAAGGTGTTACTCACAGGAAGAACACTGGCTACTCTAACAAGATGTCATTCACAGGTAACTCAGAGCATCACTCACAGGAGGAGCACGGGCGACTCTAACAGAGCATTACTCACAGAAGGAACACAGGTAACTCAGGGCATCATTCACTGGAGAAACACAGGCCACTCTAATGGGACATCACAGGAGGAACACAGGTGACTCTAATGGGACTTCACTCACAGGAGAAACACAGCAACTGTAACAGGGCATCACTCACAGGAGGAACACAGGCAACTCTAATGGGGTTTCATTTATATGACAAGAGCCTGCACTGTTTGCTGATGAACACAAGTTCACAGTGTATTACACAGGCACAGGTAAGGTGGACAACATTCCACAGGAAGTTGAAATGCCACCACAGAGCATGAAGGCCTGAGAGAAATAGAGGGAATTAATAATTAACAGCATTTCAGAGGAGAGAAATTCATCTGCATTTTCTGAAAGGAGCCGGGTGTCTGTGGATCGTCCTTGACTGACTCACCAAAGAGTTCGTTGGTGACACCCCCCCGCCCCCCACTCTCTTAGCGCTTGCTGTGAAAATTAAACAAGCCACCATTCCCGTCAGTATCCATCGAGATAATTAGAGGCACAGGAAGGGGGGAAAATGTGACGCCATTCCCGCACGCCCCACTTTGCACACCGCCGTCCAAGCCACGTCACCGGAGAAGACACAACAACTGCAGGGTGACAGGAGGCAGACGCATGTAGGACAGTAAGGACAGTGGTGGGGCGGATGCGCTTCAGGAATCCAGGGATGTGGAAAACTGATGCGCTTCTGTTTATAGTCTGATTTTCAACTTGCGTAAGAAGAATAAGGAAGGTGCCCCAGGAATTATGGGTAAGAGGCTTCTCTGAATGGCCACCACCAGCTGTCCTTCACCTCCTGGTGATAACCTGTGGACGTGGGTGTAGCACATCTCAGTTGGTGCAAGGGTAACACACTGCTGCCATTTACACACTCTCTTTATTGTGTCACATGTCAGTCCAACCACGAATCGTTTCAGAGGGTGTGTGGGTGTAATCTTTGCTTCTTAGCTAACGCTACACCCTAGCCCACCCGCTGGAGCAGAACGGGCTGCTTCAGCATCCCCTACATAAGAAACATGTGTGGTTTGCCTGGTGGTAAACACCACCATTAACTCTATTCCATTTCAGCCTCCAGAATCATTTTAACTCAGAGATCCATCTTCACAAAGAAAGAAAGCAGCCTCAAAGCAGCTGGCTTCAGGACTCCTGTTCTCCACTAACACACTATAAACGGATAAACAAAGGAAGGCTGCTTAGAATAATCCCAGAAAAATAACACAACTTTCTTTAGCCAACCATTGCATTGCGCAGTCTGCTGCCTTTACGAAACAATTAAACAGCCAATTAAGATAACGAGCCTGTCGCTATAAGCTTATTTCCCCCAATTGCTTCTTGTTGTGCTTTTTTTGTGCTGGTGTTTTTGTATGCCTGGATTATTTATTATGGAAAATAATTTTTGAAAAAACCTATCTTTGTAGCTCGGAGCCTGTTCCAGCAGAAATTCAGCTGAGGAATTGAATTAGAATTTATCAGCAGTTGTCAATGCGGTTGAGGACTGACCCTGGCCATGCCGCAGGAGGCCGTAGGAAGACCCGGCACGCCACAGCAGCTGTTTGCCGCCACGCCACTGTTACCGGATCTGGGAAGATATGCAGGGCCTGCTGGGGAGGATTACCGTCAGGTTAGTAGCAGAAGCAAACTGAGGTTAGGCTAACAACAGGCTAACAAGTTAGCAGCCTGGCCTGATATATACACTCTGCCTACATCCATGGTATCTGTATCCATAAAACATACATTTTTTTTATTTATATATACACAGTTCTGGAAAAAATTGAGACCACTCTATATTTTTAAATAATCTGCATGTTTAAATCCTGGTTTGATCCTGGTCCTGCTTGCAGAGGCTACACTGTGAGGCAGGGCTTCCAGGCTCAAAGTTTCTAAGAAAGTAGAACACAAGAATAAGGTGATGGAGGAGACACTTGTAACGACCAGAAACCAGCCAAGTAGAGGGCGGAAGCATTTTTCTGATTCCAGAGATGACCAGTAACTTATCCAAGATTTTCCCCTGAATCGGAGGATGGCATCAAGTGGCCTTCAGATAGAATGGGAGATGTTAAGTGCCGGTGTGAAGTGCACTGCTAGGAGAGTTTGTATCAGGCTGCTAGAAGCCCATAAAGCAAGGAAGAAAACCTTCATTAAGGAGAAGCAGGGAGAAGTCGAGCTGGAATTTACAAAAAAAAAACATGTGTATTACACATAAATTGAGAAATGAGCAAAGCTGTGGTCTCAATTGCTTTTCCAGAGCTGTATGTATATCTTTGTTCTGGAAAACCTGCTCGCTGCTTTGGTTACCTTTTGGTTTGGGTGCATTGCAGGGATTGTATTGTTTGTGTGTTTGCTGAAGGGAGAGCGACTGTGCAAGTGTGTATTTATTTATCCACATTACCGTGCCCCGACATATTCTAGGGTCTGATAATTTCCATTTGTGTCCAGCAGTAAAATGAACCTTGAGGAGACGCCCCAGGGGGCAAAAGGCCCTTCCAGCTGAGCTCTAATGCTCTCCCAGCTCCTCCAAGATAAGCCTGTGCACAGCACTGCCATTTGTGTTACTTCATGGCTAAACGCGCTCGTTAACGACGGCCGCAGCTGCTTGTGAGCAGTGAGACATATTAGCATCGCTGCCTAGCACCCGCCCAGCCGCTGGGCTGCGTTTATCCACGGTGCAGACTCTCTGTCTCAATGCTGGGACCCCATGTCCCAGAGGCCATGAGAAAGCAGGAGAACCCAGTGTGGAGAAAAGTGATCTCCTCACCCATCACAAAGCGAATTTCACTAAGATGGTATCTATAACCCTAATCATCCCTCAATTATACAGGACATATGAAAATCCTTTGGCCAGTGCTGACTGGGAATCAGATTACGCGGTTTATTGAGTTTATAATCTGAATATAACAGTTGGCATAAATCCTGTGTCATTATGGTTGTGATCTCTGCAAGTTCCCAGTGCATTCCAGAGCAAATGTGACGCCTTTGGCTCCGTCTTGTTCCTCAGTTTGTCTGCTTTTTATGTACTGATTTGTTTTATTAGTCATAAAGGGGGGAGTAAAATGGGGGGAGTGCCCATTCTCCAGGGACCCGAGCCAGAACTTCCCCGTGGTTCAGTACGCCAACAAAGGAGCAGATAAAGAGTCATTCCACTTAAACAAACAGCTGGGCTCACCCTCCATCCGGCTTCCATGTTTGCTCTTTCACTTAGTTGTCCCATAATCCTTTGGGCTACAGTCCTGCTGATTCAGCCAATCAGACAGTGAGCTCAGTGGCACAGTACACGCTGGTGTTCTTTTGTTTTATGAACTATATGGCAGTTTTTGTAAAAGGAAATGATGTTATAATGTTCTCTGTTTGTTTAAAACTTTTGGGCCAGTGCTGTAGTTTAATAAAACATGTCTTCAGTGAATTTTTAGTAATCTCTCATTAGATGTTCTGGAGAGCAGAACACCTGTTAGTGACTATAGTGCAGCGTGATGCTTAATTAAGTGAGAGGAGCACTAGAGGCAGATAACTGCGGACAACAGTCTTTTATGTGAGAGGGTTCCATCCCACAACCTACCGGTATGGTGACCCACCACATACAAGGTAGCTGTGAGTTTATGAAAAAAGCCAATCTGCTGAGCTATTACTAAAAAGCTATTAGGGGACATGAGCAAGGATGGCCAATCAAAAAATGGGACACGGGCAAGGGCGGCCAATCAAATGGTGGGACACAGGCAAGGGCAACCAATCAATCATGCTTATTCACCCAGTAGGCAGTATAACAGGCAGATAGCCCTACTCTCAATGTGCATGTATGTGCGGACATGTGTGTGTGTGTGTGTGTGTCTCTCAGACACTGTCCTCTACTTACATCAGCAGCACTGACCTAAAGTATCAGTTAATCTCCACATCTTTCCTTTCCTAAACTTTATGTTTAGTGACATTTTTTTTCCCAAACATACATCACATTTTTCCAGGATTTCAGTATTTTTCCCCTGTTTACATATGAGAACAGCACAGTTGACTTTTCTCCTCGCCTTTCCAGCACCTGAGGCAGTTCCTGTGTTTTTCTCTAGGTGTTCTTCAGGAGAACAAAGACAGAAATGTCGAGCAGGGACCCGCAGCACATCGGGATCAGGAGGCGTGAAGCTCTGAGGAAGGTCTCGGCATCGTAAAAGCGGCACGAGGAGCAGAGTGTGCTGTTCCCTGGCGCTTTCGGTATGATGCCTCGGAGGGGCTCGACCAGGCCCCGCCCCTCTGCCACGGTGACACGCTGCTCTGGTCCAATCAGACCGGCTCCTTTACAGAACACAGCCTGACACGGAAAAGACTGTCTCACTGCTGATTAACATTTTGAATTAACATTTCAAAGGCCAGCAATGGCCTTAATTCAGAATATAAACGGACATTAAAATTCAAGCAAGTTAGCCTGACAGTGCCATTATCACAATATAATGCTTGATTTACAATGACCATAAAATTTCTCACTCATATATATATATATATATATATATAAATGCTGATTTTGACAGCAACTCCTTTAAATAATAAAAACAAATGCCTGACTGTTGAGTCCTTGACAATAATTGTTGACAATGCTCTCAGTGACAAACACCCCCCTCCCCCCCTGTAGCCAAGATCCACTTAAAGGGGCGAGTGGATGGATGCATGGAGGGGTGAATGAGCAGATGAGCCACTGAATAATCGAGTGGCTTTTTTGGGGGGGGCAGGCCCAGACTGGCCAGGCCATTGGTAACAGCTGACAGGCAGCACGGACGCCCGTATGGGGTCCTGATAAGGGAAAAGTCTCACTCGTGCTGTGCGAATGCGCCTTTAAGTTACCTCACTCCCAGGGAATTGCGATCCATAACACTTTGTGTGCTATTAACCTGACATGACCTTTCATCACCACACGCCTCACATAAATCTGTATATAACAATTAAGGTACTTTTCACAGTGATGACACTATACAATAACACAGTTATGGCTATTCATCTTCATAACGTCCACTCCCTTCTACAAGGAAAAATGGGGGTTTTAAAATAGATGATTAAAAAATTAAAGGCAAATCACTAAATGTATTCATTTCACTGTTTTTTTTAGGCTCGTGCCCATTAGTCGGGAGGGGAGCGTGCAGCGGGTTGCGTGCGGCGGGTTGCGTGCAGCAGGTTGTACTCTGTGGGAGTGTCCAGGGAGCAGATGAAGGGAACAGAAAAGAGGAATAAAGGAGAGCAAATGAAAAAAGGGAACAAAACGGAGACAGATGAAGAAAATCCCAGGGTTGAGAAAAAGACAATTGCCTTGAAAAATAAAATGAGGATTTCCTATCCTCCCTGCACTCTGCCCTCCCCAGTGTAAAGATCTCCATTTTATTTATACAGTGTAATCGAGGCCTTTTAGCACAGGTGCATGCTGGGACAGTACATCCCTGACAGAGGTGCCGGATGGCCGTGTGTTCCTGTCCTGTGGGCATTTAATGTGTCCTCAGGGGCTGCTTTGTTGTCCTGTTTGCATCTGGCAGCCTCAGTGACGCCGCCCTGCAGGAGGAGGACAGTGTTAATAAATGCTGCCTTTTCTTAACTCACCCAGTGGCGGGGGGGTCGTCTGGGAGTCCCAGGCGGGGGAAGTTGGCAGCGGTCCAGCACAGAGAAACGCCTGTATTTACCGGAGTACTGACTCGCTCCGACTCGACCCCATTTATTCTCGTATAGCGCCTTTCCAACGAGGCCCAGAGTGACAACGACTGAAATAGACGTGAAATTATTAACGTTACTGGCAATATTACAAATAAAAAAAAAAAGCAATTAATGCTGCCCAGTTCTAAAAGTCAGCCTGGAAAAGCAGGAGGAAAACAAACTCGGACGATTTAAAAAAAACAGAAACGGCCAACTGTTTCCCCCCCCCGCCCCGGGCACGTGACCTGCTGTGTGCCCGAAATGAGAAGCAGCGAGAGCAGCGCTGCTGTCGTCCCCATTAGTGTCTCGCTGATGGCGGGAGCTAAGGAGTCGGTAGAGGGGTGGCGACGGGAAGCTTAGCCCACATAATCATAGCCTATAGTGAGGTAGGCAGGAGCCCAGCATCCTCGCTGACTGACTCTGATTGGACACCAGTGGGGTGTCACCATTGCAGGGCAGTGGGACCAAAGGGGCGCTGATTCCAGCTGAAGGCTGATTGGTCCCCAAAGTGTCCCCTTCCTTGTTACTCACTGATTCCAAACATTTCATCAGCTAATGATAAGGTTGGCCCCACTATACGAGTTATGCCTCCCCCCACCTTAAAAAAAAATGTAGAACCTGCTCCTCTAACAGGGGAATGGAGCCACATCGGACTGGATCTCACCCTGGCGGCTACTGAAGCAAGCGGCAATGATTGATGTTGATATGCCAGGTCATGTTTAGAGCAATGACATACTGGAACTTTCCATAAGGTCATACTGGGCTAGTTGGGCGAGTAAATGAAGGAGCAGAGTAGGAAAAAGGTTTGGGAGGTAAGGCCACGATGGAAGGGGCTGGAGACACGGAGGGGGCGGAGTTCTTAAGGAAACAGGGAGTTTCTGTTGTCCAGGCACATCCTGGATAAGGCGTGCGTATGCATACACACACGCACATTCACATCTGAGGCAAGATGTCAGGGCTCGCGGTACAGACAGGTGTCCGAGATGCCGCCGAAATGGCCCTGGCTCTCACATCTGGCTGCCCGCTTGATAGTGATGGCAGGGGGCATGATGACATGTGGGGGCAGGGGGCAGCTGGGCTTGTCGCCAGAGCATGGGAGAAGACGGCAGCCATTAATCAACCAGTCACAGCGCCGGGGCGGTGGGAAGGTCGGGAATGTGGAGGGAGGTGGGAATTAGGAGTCTGAGGATTACGGACAGGGAATAATAACGAGCTCCTCGACCCTTCCGGAAGGTCAGTGAGGACCTCATAGCTTCAGATCTTCTAATGACCCACCGTAAGGTTTCGGTTCTTCGGAAGCATCCGCAGCTCTTCCTTCCAATGAGCCAGGATCGCCCCCCGACACTCAGATGGCAGCCCGGGAACGTCGGCTTTGCCATAACCCGTTTTTTTCCATCTTTTATGGCCTTGCCGCAGAGGAAGCTGGTGCGCGGCGCTGATCTCGTCCCCGCTGGAGCGTGCGGCCATCAGCGTTCCCAGCATCGCCTTCAGAGAGAGCAGCGTCTCTTACAGCCCCTCAAAACTCATAATTAACCGTTTTGTTCATTCTCTGCCTTTTTCCTCATAGCCAATTGGCATTAGTGAGGTACCTAAAGTTTCCCGTTTGGTTTCACAGGCAGTCATTGTGACAGCATGTGTCCCCTAATCCGTCATTGTACCGGCGTTTAACGTTTATCATCAGCACTTTCTAAATGCACAAAGATGGTATAATTACCAGGAGATTGTTAATTAAGGTCCATAAGGCGGTGATGTGAGCTCCGTGGAGACGCCGTCGAGGAAGGTATCGGTGACAGTCATGGAGGTGATTGAGTTGCAGCCTGACAGGGTGCCGATCAGAATGTCTACATTCGACACAACTTCCCACATCAAGACAGAAGTCATGTCGTTAACGACTCGAAAACTTCATCAACCGTTTCTCTATTTTGCGTTTCAAATTCCAGTTGATCAAGTAATAAAAAAATCCTAAACAGGAAGGAAACGTAATTAGGAGAATGAACATGGATGACAGACTCAAAGCTGAAGGAGGCAGGATACCCAGTGCCAGTGCAGTACTGCGTCACTGCATGACAGGTTCCGAGGCCTACTGCACGGCTTCTGCTCCCAGACGCCCCTGCATCAGCACAGTGCCTGTGAACCGCATCCCATAATAATAACAACCCTGGGGGGATCGTCTGCGAGGAAGTAGGTTTGATAATGAGAGCATCCAGGATGCGCATGAAGATATTTACTGCTGAAAGAGACTTAATGCACCTGGTAATGCATAATTAAGGACGGCATGCCATAATTGCAGAGTCATCCCACCCTAGGGCAAGGCACTCTTCACTTTTATTTGGTTTAATTCAGGTTCAGGTCTCCTTTTAGCAGGAGTTTTATAGAAACCGCGATAATATGAAGTGTTGGAGGAGACTGTGAGCAGGAGATGGCTGGATCGGTGTCGCATGGGTTTTAAAAAATTATGCGTCATTTCCTCCATAGGTGCTGTCACCTCCAAAAAAGGAGGGGTTTACCAATTTGAGGCATTAGCCAAATGTGCCATTCAGAATAACAGCCTGGCTGTACACCCTCTACAGGCCAGTGTGTGGTAGTGCGGCTCGGTTCACCCACAACATCAATCGGCCCATTAACGGTACTTGGTTTACTCACAGAAGTTGGTTTGTGCGTCGCAATAGCTGCATGGGCGTTCTTTTGTGAAAGCACAGCAACAAAGTTAGAATTAAACTTGGAATTAAAATGAGCAGTTTATCCGCATGTGCAATAAAGCTTTCGAAACACCGTTTGTCGTTCTGGGATGCAGCCAGGAGGTTCCCGTGTCGCCCCTTTGTGTGTCCGCCAGCCCTGCTGCTTTAGGTTGCTTTTCCCCCACAGAGAGCCCTTCGGAGCAGCCTGTAATCTCCAGGTGCACCTTGGAGAGCCCAGCTTCTTACAGATGTCCCTGCCCTTCTTAAAGCAGGCAGGCACTGGGGGATTATACAGGCTGCAACACAGGGACCGCCATATCGCTCAGGAAGTATGATTCATGTGACTGTGCGTCCCGCTGGAGACAGCTCCCGAGGCTAGGGTGGGGGGGTGAGGGGGGCGTCGCTGTTCATTGCAATAGCCTTGAACATTCTGGATTCCTCCGATGACTAATGACTTAGGGGGAATACAGGCATTGCACAGACAGAGCACCACCATGTCACACTGACTCCGGAATATTTGAGGACCTCTTCCGGCCACCAGGAAATTAACATGCAAAAGTGGCCTAAAGATAAAGACTTCTGTTAAAAGTAACAGTGACTTTCAAATTTCTCACTTAGTTAATGTTGACCTCTAACCCTAACCCTTAACCGTATGCCTACCCCACTAACTCTAACTCTAATCACTAAAGACGCAAACTTGAGCCCCTAATCACAAAGCTTTATCCTCCATTGGAAAAGTCATTTGCACAATGGTCCAGGTTTCCGGAACATGCCGGTACAACTTCCTATCCAGGGAGATGGGATTTTGGAAGGCAGAGGAGATAGGTACAGTAGGGTGAGAACTCAGTGTAGAGGTGCAATTTTCACAGGAAACTCAAACGAACTCACCAGAGTGGAGACCTGCAGGCCTGTTACTAGCATCCTGTGTGTGGGGCTCCCAGTAAAACCCCCCACAGTGAACTTCTCTGGTCCCTCATATGGCCCTGATGTTCCAACCTCATTAAGAGCAAGCAGGGGATCAGTGCTGGGTAATCGCGAGGGTACAGAGCAGTGCCTCTGCATACAGTACCAGGGCAGAGAGTGAGCACATCACACGAATGTGAGGAGACCGTCATTGTCAGTTCCCCTGGCTCACCTGAAGGGGGCGATATAGCTGCTGACGTGGGGTCTTTGGAGACACGGAGAGGGAATGGCTTGGGTCTTAGGAGGATTGGAAAACGCCCTCCTACTCGAATTCTGGCTAGCTGCTATTTACGATCAACTTCACAGCGTGTCCGCGTTCTTGGTTGCTGGTTGTGTAGCTACGAAGATGGGCATTATTTCAATTAAAAGTATTTAAAATATGTATTTAATTACTTTTGAATATTTTATCATTTTTATTTTGCTGGACAAAAAAAAAATGAAATGTAATTTGTAACAAAATCATTTGAGAGATTGTATTACATGTATTTCAAATATTTAAAATATAATTTCCTAATTATTTATTAGGAATTATTAATAATTTCCCAAGTTATTTTAAAAGCCTTCATCAACAGGCTTACAGACTTCTTAATATTTGTCTTATATGGTAGACATAAGCGATAAATCCGGCTAGGTATTTTTGATCAAAATGACAAGATTAATTTCTATCAGCAAAACCTAGGTGTTTTTATAGCCACTGAGCCTATGTAAAAGGAATAACCAACTGGAAAACTTGAGGTGAATATTATGCGTCACAGCCGCTCCCGTTTGCTCTTGTTTGAGCATATATCTAAAAAGACAAAAATCAAACAAATATGAACGAAGTCGCAAATGTGACGTGATCAATAAAAGCGCAAAACCCAGAGTAGAGTGAGATGTTTGTGGGATTTTTTTATCCCCGCAGATCACTTGCGGTACGAAGTGGACAAAAATGTAACATGAACAAAAATAGACAGAAAATAATCCACAAATGCGCAAAACCAAATTTCACGTGTACAAATCGCTCTGTATTTTTGTGGATATGATAGATATACATATTTGTGGATAGTGACGTATTTGTGATTTTTTTCCTACAGATTAGTTGTGGTACGAAATGAACAAAAATCCACAAATAAATTGGAGCGAAGTGACAAATCTAACGTGATCCAGAAATAGACAGGAAGTGATCCAAAATGTTCTAAATATGTTTCACGTGTACAAATCGCTCCATATTTTTGTGGATATGATTTTACAAGACACACATTTAGAAAATACATATTTGAGGATAGTGAAATATTTGTGGATAATAGTACATATTTCTGGATTGTCTTCTGTGGGATACAAATAATAAAGTCTAATATATATACTTCCATACCACAACCACCATGAGACTATTATTAAATTTATAGTTAGGGCAAGCTGTATATTTTGTAAATATTGCACATTACTATAGGGCATTTACGGTACACATATTAATCGCCTGCGTTTACTGTTTTAGATGTATTTTTTTCTTTGTATTTTCATTTACAAATTACTTGTATTTTAATTAAGTACATTTCATTTTCTCATACTAGTATTTTGTATTTTATTTTGTTACATTTGATAAGCAAGTATTTGTAATTTGTAACAAGATACTTTTTGATGTAATTTTGCCCATTTCTGTGTAGCTGCTTCTGAGAAAGAGCCGGTTACCAGAGAATGGGCACGCCTACTGGGCAGAGAACGGATCAGCGCCCTTAGCTTGCGGAAATCTGGGCTGATCTGGGTCATCTCACGACGGGCTGCCGCAAAGGTTAATTATGCAAATCAGGTTCGCTGCGTGATTCCATTATAAATAACCAAAATAATTACCTTTGCATGGTAATGACTGCCTGACCCACTGCTAGATAGTTATGAAGGTAAGATCATCATCATCATCATCATCATCATCACCTCCTGATGATGCCACCACTGTTCCGGGACGCTGATACAGCAGAGCTGCCGTACTTCAAATCTCTACGGAAACCTGCCGACGGCAAACCTCCATGAATTTATTGTCATCTGGGCCAAATCTAATCTAATCAAGCTTGTTTCAATCTCTCCATCTCTGCGTGAGGCTCCCTGTCTGAAATGGACCTCGCAAGACCTTCAGTAGAGCATCAAGGTCCTGATCTTTTACGGAGCCTCTTTGGTGGTTGGAGCTCAGGTCTGGGGCGGGGGGGGCACAGAGTAAAAGTATGGGCCCCTCTTTCTGAAGCAGTCCCTGGGGCCCAAGACAAGCAGCCGGTCAGCAGCTCTCACGATGCCCATGATCCTTAGGGAAGCGATGTGGAGCCCAGAGAGAGTAAGGGAGCGAAGCGCCGCAGGCGGG
>JAODKF010000042.1:1528059-1581892 GCA_026779585.1 Mormyrus proboscirostris | reverse complement strand
CCGGCCCCGGGGCCCCCCCCCCCCCCCGGGTGGGCTCCTGTCTCTCTGACATTCTCCTCCGCCTGCAGCCTCAGCCGGCCACTTATCGCTGAGCACAGCACTATCTGTCAGGGTCTGAGCAGAGCGAGGTGGAGCGGCCAGACACCACCTCACTTCACGGCTCGGAGGTGGACCGCAGGGCCTCGAATTGCAACGCCAGCGCCCCAAGCCGGCCGCAGCAACACCGTTTGAGGATAAGCGAAGGGAAAATCACCTGGAGCATTCGGTGATAAAGAGCCTTTATATGTGCCAGTCGGGAAATATCCGCTCTCTCTGTCGGTCTACCGCTGACTCCTGGCATTTCTGGACAGATACTGCTGTTGACATGAAATTTCTTGACTTGTGATTGTAATGTTAGAGGGTGTGGTGATGGGAGAGCATCAGTCCAGAGTGTATCAGCGATTGTGGTTGATGGGAGAGTCGCCAGGCTCACCGTGACTCTGCAAAGGATGCTACAGGAAATCGATGGATGGATGGATGGATGGATGGATGGATGGATGGATATTATGTTTTACTATCTCTTTTAGTTATATTTGTACTCCTCACTTTTTATTGCCATACACATTCGTAACAGAGGGACGTGATTCAGGAAGATGGTTTCCCCAGGTTTCAAATGCACTGTTTGATTTGCAAAGACAGTTAGAGATCTGAATCCATGTGAAGCAGTATGTGTGAAGTCTGATTATTTTACCCTCCAATCATTTAAATGGCTGTAGCATAAATAAAGACAAAATTAGCAACAATGGAAGGTTATTTTTTATGATGCTTAACAAAATAGCATAAATGGCATGTAATTTCTGTGGGGAAGAAGGCGAGAGGCGGGTTCCTGTGTTTTATGGGGAGTCTAAGTGCACCAAGGTCAGACGTTATGAAGTTAAGTTCACATCACACTTTCATTACACACTTACATAACAGTGAACTGCTTTTATCCTTTGAAAAAAATCATCTTCAACGTAATTGAATTACGGATGAGTCATCAGGGAGGGGCTGAGGGGCTGAGAAGCAAAGTGTACCTTAGACTCCCGGCGGGGGGGGGGGGTTCACCGCAGCACAAAAGGAGAAGGGGGTGTGAGAGAAGGCTCAGATGATGGGCTGGGTGTGGGTTTCCGTCTGGGCTTCATGTCACCCTACAGAGACAGAATGTAGGGAATGAGCAGGATGTATCTGTAAGATACAAAACAAAAAAAAAAATGAGTAAATCAGTAAAAATGTAAAAAGAAATACTTAGAAAGCAATTTAAACTGAATTTAACAGCAAAGAGGCATCACACATACAAAAGTCAGCATCCACACATACAATATAGCCGGAGTGAGCGAGTGGCTCGGGACAGAAACCACTTGATAAAGCGACCAGCAAGCAATGCTGCCAAATCCAAAGGGCTGAAAATATGACTGGTGACATACTGCGGGGTCAATGGCGCCCCCAGGAATTTCATTTTTGTAGTTATTTTTTTTAAATGGTGGGAACTATTTGCAATTACTTCTAGTTCAAACCTTATTCCATATTTGTTCTCCTCTGGTAAATGCTGTTGTTCCACCACCCAAAAATCTTCCAGTACCCGTTTCAGATTTGGTTCTGGACTGTTGCCACATTTGAGTCTGTCTGCGCCTTCTGTTTTCAGAAGAGCGAGCCATTTTACTGCGGCGGCCTCCCAGGAAGAGCAGTATTTATGTTCTTTTCAGAAGAGAGATGTTATGTGTTATATTTCTTGCTGTTTTTATGTGATTTGAGTTGTGAAAGTGGCATTTGTTCTAGTTCCTTCTGCGACGCTGTTGAAAGGACTCTGCATGGAGCCAGTGGGATTGTTTACAAAAGGGACTTATAAAATGTAATCATTTACTGTGTGCATCCTGCCTCCTGTCCATTTTTACTAACCGTTTTTCCAGTTACGGTAGCTGTGATCCTAACTCCAGGAATCAGTAAGGCTGAGTACGGCAGGAAAGTACCCCAGTTCATCACATGTTATGGTGAAAGGTCACATGTCAATAGCAATTTTACAGTCATTGGACAATTTTGGGGCAGTAGGCGGAGCCTCTTGCCAGAGAGTAGACAAACAGTGTGTCAACCGCAGTTTAGAAGCATCATTAAATGCAGCATCATCAAGAAGAGTCACCAGTGTGTGATGGCCATCCTCTGCTTGGTGGTGTGAGACAGAAGTTAAACACCAAAAAAAACACAATTAAAGCATTTATTCAGCAGAGCAGTAAAAACCTTTTCTGGGTAGCTGATTGTTTCTAGGGCAACATCCAAGGAGAGCAAAAGGAGTGTAAACAAAAAACATGTTAAGCGTTTCGACGGCGTTACACAAAGTGCTGGCTTTGGTTTTGTTTCGCATCTAGCCCCCTGTTGAGGCACATCCAAATAGAATTATTTTCTCTCTTCTAGAGGAATGTTGGGAAAAGCCACATTACCATAATCATTGGTTAATCTTCACAGGCTCCGTCTTGGAAACAACAGCAAATAAAGCATTAATCAGCCTTTTTGTCTTCACGCCTGAAGCGCGGGAATCTCTGGAGGTGGCGTGGCATGTGACCAGTGAGCATCCACGTCCACCACTGTGCCATCCTGAACCTCTGCTAGGACCCAATAGGCGAGTACCTGCCTTTTTTAGCTGCCATCCTGCCAGAGGAGTCACACCAGGCTGGGGAAACGCTGACAGCAGTGATCTGTCCCTCATCTTGCTCAACCTTTTTTGCATGTCTCACCCTTTCTGTATGCTACACCCTTTCTGCATACAGCATTCTTTCTCTGTGCTGCACTTTTTCTGCATGTTACACCCTTTCTGCATACTGCATTCTTTCTCTGTGCTGCACCCTTTCTGTATGCTACACCCTTTCTGCATACTGCATTCTTTCTCTGTGCTGCACCCTTTCTGTATGCTACACCCTTTCTGCGCACTGCATTCTTTCTCTGTGCTGCACCCTTTCTGCATGTTACACCCTTTCTGCATACTGCACATTTTCTGTATGCTGCACCCTTTCTGCGCACTGCATTCTTCCTTTGTGCTACACCCTTTCTGCGCACTGCATTCTTTCTCTGTGCTGCACCCTTTCTGCATGCTACACCCTTTCTGCATACTGCACATTTTCTGCATGCTACACCCTTTCTGCGTACTGCATTTTCTCTGCGCTACACATTCTATGTATGCTGCACCCTTTCTGCCATTTCATCTTTTCTCTGTGCTGCACCCTTTCTGCTGGCCGCAACCTTTTTACTGTCTGCACCCTTTCTGCATGTTGCACCATTCCTCTATGATACAGCCTTTCTTTGTGCTGCACCAAGTTCCCTGTATTGCAGCATCCGATCTGCTTGTGCTGTTTTTATCAAGACAATTTCCAATGGAAAAATGCAGCCACTTCTTATTGCTAACTGAAACCCACAGGTCAGGACACAGGCTCCACTTAGGTGTTTTGCTGTTTAAATTGCCAGGCGTGGCACACATAAGAGTGTCCTTATTGGGCTGAAAGCATAACATTAGCCAAGGTTGCATTTACCATGCTGTGCTTTGCTACAAGCTCTCAGAGAAATGCAAGCGCTCATCAGAGCCAAATGATATATACTGCTCACCACATATGTTTTGGCATTGCATGTCTCTGTGTAAACAGCCAGAGCTCCACTCCTGTTCAGCCAATCAGCGACAGCCAGAGGACAGCAGGGGGAGACGATGAGAGGGAGGCTCATTTGCATTTTCAAATCCACTTCTGTTTACAGTAAACACTGTTCTCATTATATGTAAGGCAAACCCCATCGAAATAAAAGGAGTTTTGTCATGCATAAAAACACTGGAAAACTTCAAAGTCCAATTAATCTGTCATTAAAACCAACAAAAGCAGGACAGAGAGAAGATGAGCTCCATTTTAAGGAGTAAAATAAACAGCATCAGGACAGCATATGGTGGGTGTGTATTCATTCATACTTGCCTTTAACTGTTAGGGGAGTTATTGAAAGAGGTGGGCCTCAGCGCCGGCAGTGCTGTGCGTCTACGCTTGGTGGTTGTTTCTCGGGTCCCACTCAAACAGTCAGTTTGGTGTGGGGTCTGTTTGTGGCCAACGGGGAGCCCCCACACCTCAGGGGCCCCATGAAAACGTGTTTGTGCCATGATAAACACTGCCGTGGTGTGGTAACATCCTACAGAGAGGTGTAACGTCCATTCTACTCTTGTAAGAGACAGGCAGATGGCCAGTGAGGCCACGATGAGTGTGTCATACTACAGCAAGCTCGTTTTGGGGGTTCCTTTCTGTACGCCGTTTCATTTCCAGTCCCATTTAATGCTATGACACAAAACAGAGCCACGAAACAACCGATCACACTTATTAATCACCCCCTTTTTCCAGAAAAGGCTTAGCTTCGCATTGTGTGAATAAGTTCTCCTGCTTCTGCACATTATTAATGTAAAGTCTTTGCTCACCTTGGTGGCTGAATTTTAAATGGAAGCATTTGCTACCAGATCTCTTCTTCCACCCAGATGGTTTTAATTATCCTGGGCCACTCTGCCATACTGCAGGAGATTCTTCAACAGTGAAAATCTATAATGGAGGCTCCAACCCCACACTCCCCCCCCACAGCCACAGCCGCACAACTTCAAACCACTCAGGCCACCCAGCGAAAACCCCAGCCTGCAGGATGGACACGCAGCTGGACAGACTGGGAGCTCAGCTGTGAGCTTCATCCCAGTCCAGCATGGCTTAATGAGATTTAAGGTCCCCTGTTCCTCAGTTTTATGTAAACAGGCCAACAGTTTATTCATAACATATTTCTTAAGGTTAGGTCTCTCGTTAACAGCACAGTCTTTTTAAGATTACAGCATTGTTCAGATTACAAGCATTTTGTTTCATTTTATAATTCTTATTTTTTACCAATGAATAAATTCCTCACCCAAGTGAAAAACAAAGGCCTTTGGTCTCTCTCTTTCACTCTCTCTCACTCCCTTTTCAATCAGGCACTTTCTGATTGCTTTGGGATTACAGGGATTTTACTGCATCTGAACAAGATTAACCTTTTTTTTCCACAAGTGCAGCATTATGTCTGCACAGCAAGGACTGAGGCATGTGGCGGACGCTGACACGTGTGTGCGGAGGCACGCGGAAAGGCCCCCACACACCCCCTGCATGACATATGCGTGTAGATGCACCCGTATGCCTCCAGCCTACCGTCCCATCTCTGGGATGATGGATTAAGTTTCAAGCAGGAGAAGAGAAAGACAAAGACCAGCAAGCAAACAGATATATAGGTTTATCATCTCTACTGCAGCATCAGTGAACATAATTCATCACCTTCTGGGCGACAAAATGCATATTATATATGTATAATTATGCTACCAAGCACAGCAAGGTTGAGTAAACCTAATTAGGAAAGAAACTGTGATGACATCAGAGAGGCACGAAGCTTTTCCCATACAGGTTTCTGCATGCATGTGCGTGCATGCATGCTCACGTAATATAAACATCTACATAACATTTACAATAAGAACTGGCCCAAAGTTTAATTTGCACCTCAGTTGGTTTCCCATTACACATCCTGGTAGTGATACATTAAAATTATATTAATTTGGTTTGATTATTTTTCTATCATACTCAAATGAGAAAGACATCATTTCTGTGATATAAAACAAATAATGATAGGATAAAATTGGTCATTAACATGTTACTCTGAAACACAAATATCTATAACCCATTCTTTTTTATTCTAGAGTAAATGTATGTTTAGAAAGAATGGTGTATTATTAGGGACACGTTTCGCGTGTTTAAATGAGTGTATTTTTATGACTGGGCAGGGAATGAAGCCGCTGTCTTTGTCTGCATGTTAATTACTGCAGCTGCATGTTCGTGACTTTACATATGCTTAAAAATCTCAGAAATATGCAGAGATGTAAATGAAGGGAGTGAGCAGCCTTGTGCGTCTTTCTGGGGATGGAAAACCAACTGCTAAGCTTCTTCTTCCGCCAAAACTATTGTCCTGGTAAACAAAATTTACTATTGTACAAACACAAGTTCTTCAGTTATTGCTCTTCCCGGCGGATTTTCCCCTGAGACACACACACATATATAGACAGGTGAGAGTGAAACTTGTAGTCAGAGCGCTGGGTCAGCCACTTATCTGCAGCCCCTGAAGCAGTTTTCAGGGATAAGGGCCTTGCCCAGGGGCTCAGTGGTGATATCATTACACTGCCAACCACGGGAATGAAACCGGCGACCTTCCGATCATGGGCACTTGGCCCTAACCTGCAGCCACACACCACCCAAGGTGGTGCACCAGGGGATCCTGCACTAGACAGCAACACACTAATGTGGGAGCAGATGAGCACTGAACCGGGGAGGATATACAACATCGACACACTAAAATAACTGAGGAGGCTGTACTACATCAACATACTAATAAGGGAGCTGTCCGGTGCTGAACCAAGGAGGCCGTACTACATCAGTACACGAATGTGGGAGCTGTCCGGTGCTGACCCAGAGAGGCTGTACTACATGAACACATTAAAATGACTGGGGAGGCTGTACTACATCATTACACTAATGCGGGAGCTGTCCAAGCACTGAACCAAGAAGCCATAAACACACTAACATGGCAGCTGTCTACTGTTGAACCAGCAACAATGAAAAAATGATTCCTCTTATTTTACAATTTCGTCTGGCTGCTGTGTTCTGCTGGTCCTGCAATAATAAGCCAATCCACTGACAAGCCAAGTGTGAGCATAGTTAGTTTCCCTTTTCCGAGCTAAAATGGCCAAAATGGCATCTCATTCCACCCACAACCACAGTTCCTGCAGCCAGCATGCAAAGCAGCAAATCTGAATAACTCGTCTGGCTGCAGTAGTGGCTGCCGGCATGGGAGAGCAAGGAGCGGAGGGGAAGAAAACGGATGCTGATCACTTGACCTGCTCTTCCGTGTCACATAAACATGGTGGAAAAGCTGAGCTTCCCCAATAACAAACAGGGGTCGGCGTTCTCCCAAGTGGAAGGCCCGAGATGGGCTGTTATCCTGAAGGATTGAGCACCAGGACATGTGGGATCACCAGGACATGTGGGATCACCAGGACATGTGGGATCACCAGGACATGTGGGATCACCAGGACATTTATTCCAGAGGCAGCATAGTGCTTTATGAACTAGAATTGAAATGCAGAACATTCGCACTGCCAGACTTCAGTTAGCAATCATCTAACTATGTAAACGAAAGTTAGCAGGAGGCAATAATTATTCCGGAAAGCTCAGGGACACGAGGACACCCCCAAGCAGAGGGCTTTCCTGGGGGGGGGGATATCTGTGCCTCACTCCAGCCGGCGTACACAGAATGGCCAGTCCACCCCTTTGGAACTGATTTTCTGATTGTGGTATTTTATAAAGCAGTTTATTATTGATGAGCCAAGTATTTTACTCTGTTATTGTGACAACTGCTGGGGGCTGTAATATGTGAACCGGGTGGATAATGGCAAGCCTGACAATGTAAATAAAGACAGAAAATTAAACATCATCGATACGGGGGAGTGGCTTTACTTTAATGTAAATCACATTCTGTGTCGGCTTTGTCAGGCTTAGCAGCATAACGCATAACAGGGAATTACTATTTATAATCAATGGTTCCTTTTTGGCTCATTTATTTATGGTGAAATTCCCAGTTGTGCAATTAAAGGTCATTATGAATCAGAATTAGAATTCTGAATCCGCGTATTTTGATGTTTACACAGCACAGGATACAGTTACTTTGCATGCTTGGATCTCAGGGCAGGGAGGCGACTGACTGCCTGTCTCTGCAAGCTTCACGTTCCTTATCCTCTTCCTCACCCATGTCCTCTTCGTCGTCCTTCCACCTGCAGGATGAAGCAGGCGAGGGAAGTCAGCGACGCTGCAGGCAACAAGGCAGAGTTGCATGAATGAAACATCAGAGGAGCTGAAGTTCATTTTCAGAAGCGTCACACCTGGGGGGAGGGGTCCCCCATAACTCCCTGGTGTCCCATGTGACCGTGCCGATTGCTTGAGGATGGTGTGCTGCTCCTCTCACATAATGCATGTATGCATGAGGAATCAGTCAGGGCACCAGCAGCAGCAGCCATTGCTCACATGACCGCAGGGAATGGTCAGGCCAGCAAACACACATGCACACACACGTGCACACACACGCGCACACACACGCGCACACACACGCGCACACACACGCGCACACACACGCTAGGTTAGGCAGGCAGGCCCCTAACAAACCCTCATTAATGGTACCCACACAGAGCCCGTGTCACTGCCGGCAGCCATTAGTGGTGTGGTGGGCGGAGCCGAGGGTCGTAGGTCACATGGGCTCCCGCTGGCATTGTCACCTGAAAGACCCAGGGAGAGCCAGAGGCATCGCTGTAACACCATCATTTACATTATCGAACTGCTTTGTGGCTGAAGCCAGCAGACGCCCACAAACCCAGGCTTAACAGGATACCTACAGTGTGGGCTCCACTTACAGCCAGCAGGAGGTGGACATGCTGTGTGCAAACCCACAGCCTCTCTGTGAAACACATTACCTTCCCCCTTTAGTAGGGTGGGGGCTCACCACTGACATCACAGGGGATGTATGTAGACAGGAACCCCCATGCCCCCCTGTGTCCCATGAGTTCAGTAATAATTAGGTAAGAGGTGAGGCTAGATGCCCCACCTGGCTCTCGGCTCAGGCCACGGAGCTCCTCATCCAGAAGGTCCAGGACCTGGCAGGCTGTGGCCTGCTCCAGGAGGGGGTCGTCGCTCTCTGTGCAGTCGATGTTCTGGATCTCTTGGATCTCCCAAGCTGCCTGAGACAGAGGTCGGGACACTGATGGGGCCCGAGATGGGGACCTTGCACTCTTGGGTGACCTTGGGGCACCTTGGCCAGACCGCAGGCTGGAGTCAGACCCTATATGGAGCAGGAGGAGATGGGTGAAAAGGGGAAAGAGGGAGGGGGAAGAGAAAAAGAGAGGGAAAGAAAGAAAGAAAGAAAGAAAGAGGCAGGGGGATAGGAAAATGTGTAAAGCAGAGAGGAAAGAAAAGAAAAGAAAAGAAAAGCCATGAAGGAGGAAGAGAAGAATGGAGAGACAGCTGAAGAGAGAACGGCTCAGTGAATCCACTCACCATGTATTAGTATGTGCCTGTAAAATCATTTGCCTCTAAGTGGGGACACAGTGGGCCAGATCAAATTGAGTGAAATGAGAGGAGAGATTCCATCTGCTCGTCACAGATTACAGGGCCGCCTCTCCCAGATCGGGCCGTCTCGAGCCCGCTTCACGTACTAACGGGGCCTCGCAGCGCTATTTACGCCAACACGCTCTCGATCGAAGCCGGGCCCTGTCACTCGCCCACCTGACGGTGCTGTCTGCAGAGATGCGGAGCCCTCTGCACACCACTGCTAGTCTCATGGTAAACAGGACATTCCTGGCCCTTATGCAGAACCAGGCTCTTCTCCAGAAGTTGTCCGCTCGCATTCCTGGTTTTTTCAGCTAGTTCAGCCTGTGCTTCAGCTGCGTGTGAACCGTCAGTAACAGGCTGATGCACAAAGCGGTTCTGAGAGCTTTCATCGCTGCCCCCATCATATCGGAGGCGTACCTGAACGTGCAGCACTGCCTGTCAGGCCATTGGGGGAGAGTTATAATGAATCAGGTGTAATCTCCTATCTGATATCAAAACCAATTTAAAAGCTATTTGCCTCACCAGACGGAAGAGTCAAAAGCAGGGGGGGTACCAGGAGTGACAGGAGAGCCAGTGATTGAACATGTGCTAATTCAGCTGGGGCGTGCAGATGAGGAACAGGAAATGGTCCAGTGTTACATAACCCATGTACAAGATGGCGAGGAATCCGGGGGGGGGTGATTACCCTCCGATTCATAAATCAGAATCTCTTATTTCCTAAGATCATTTTCCCCCTACATTTTTACACATTATTGCCGTGACTCCTTTGGGAAAATGAGTAACAGTGTATCTCGGACGGCTGACTGAGCACTGTGTTAGTGTCTGTTTAAGCACACTAAAAATGCATTAGGGCAAGCTTCCTGTTCCAAATATTAACATGCCTAAGCCTATGCGTCTTCATTAAGGGTCGACGAGTCTTTGTACCATCTTCGCCAGAGGGGGAAGAGAGAGAGAGAAAGGGAGAATGACAGCAAAAATGTAACTCTTTGAGGGGGGGGGGTTCATATTACAGATGTAGTCAATGTCAGCTGAGGACAGATGAGTGAGGAAACCATTACAGTGTGACAGAACCACATATTTCCAGCTACTTTACTCATGAGCAAAGCATAAGAGTTAGGAGAACGGCGCCCTCTTACCACACAGAGATGGAGCTGCAGCCCTGAGGAGACTGCTGATTGGATGGTTGCCGCTGTCATGGTAGCTGCTGGCCCCGAGGGCCTCTGGTCTTGAGAAAAGGCATTCAGAGGAAACTGTGAGTGTGTAAAAGTCAGAGAGGAAAACAGCTGTTGGACCCATGGGAGAGGTAACTCACCTAGACAGTTTTTGTAATACTGTAATGTGTCAATTACTTTGGATAAACAAAAAAAATGTGTTAAAAATAACATATAAAACAGTAGCTGAAAATACTATAAAGGGTTGTGTCTTTCAATATAAAACACAAACACATCATCAGAAAGTACAGTGGCTCTTCAGTGCTGCTACGGACATGAGATACAAGAAATGATGATACTATGTAGGAGGGTGGAATCCAGGAGAAAAAGACAAGACAGGAAGAAGCAAGGTGACATTTCAGCACTGAGAGGATATATAAATACCGTACAGTAGAAGTCACAGCTATTTATACTGCCAAACAGACCACCAGGCCATACGAACACAGACTACATCTGTATATATATACATACAAACTCCACCTGCATCGAGCACCTCCAGGTTGGCATTAGTCTCTCTGTCCTCTTCAGGTCCACTGCAGAGTCCTACTGTCTCCAGCTGGGCCTGCCCTCCTTGGGAAAAACTCCACCAGACCTTTGACATATGAAAGTTGCATAGTCATACCCCACCCCAACATTTCACCCACACCTGAACACACACCGCTACAGCCAGGTCACGTACCCTGCTCAAGGTACAGCAGGAGTATTTCGCTAAAGATCTTGTAGTGACCTTTTAGTCCATTCTCCACACAGGCCAAAATATAAGAGGCAGGTGAAGTAGTGTGACACAGCTGTAGACTTTTGTACTTTGATGTTAAGGCAACATAAATGTTCTCATCAAAATTAATACATGCCCACATATGGCCAGTGTTGCATCCGGCAAGAACAACGGATAATTGCACCTTCAGGACAGCAGTGGTATGAGCCCCTGACCTCGAGGTCGCGGTGAGTCAGATGTTCTCAGCACTTAATGAACTTTCCTCTACTAATGAACTTTCACGGGCGTCATTTGGAAATTCACTGTGCAGTATATTATCCCTTGTGTTTGCAATTTCAATCCCATCAGAACTGTACTGCATAAAATACGAGAGGAAATTATTTAGGCATTCGATATAGAAAACCGATATGCTCTCCAATACAGCGATTAACTGTTTGTGAGTGATTGCTGGTTTCTCCGACGTCACTCACTCATGTGGTGTCAGAAAGATAGCGGAAAGAATGGGAAGCAGTAACGAATTCACAAGGCGAATATAGAACAAGGTTCCCTCAATCTAAACTCTTTCATCAACTCCTATAGTTTTACCCACTTCTTGATGTCTATTTAACATATGTATACAGAACTTGGCTGTCCTGCTTGGTGGAAACTCAAGGCTGGACATGAGATAACATTCCAGGACAGTGTGATGGGGATAGGTGCTGGGGGAACTCCTGTGGTCACTCAAATACGATACCAGAGCTACAAAACTCAATCACATTTTGACCATGGTACTGTCCTTATCATTAATATATCCACCCACCCACTTTCTATTAAAGACACCAATCTACCATTCTTGCAGGAGGAAACAGGAGCAAATGGAGAAGACCCCAAGTGTGTCTAATAAATGAAATCTGAAATAAGGTACAATGGGCTGGATGCATGCAGACTTGGGCTGTGAAAGGCAAGAGGGCGGTACCATGAATGAGTCGGGCACACCAGGTCTCGCATCCAACCGGCCTTCCGGGAAAAGGGCATGAGCTGGACCAGAATCGCTCACGGGTGGATCAGAGACGTGTCCATAACCGCCGACTTTGTTGCCCGGGTAGCCGTTCTCAGAATTATTCACAAGATCATCCATGTAGTTCTCAGCAGGGTCACCGGTGAGATAATCTGCGAGGTGATCCATTAGGTCATCTGTGTATTCCTCTGTGGGATCATCGACAGGATCTTCTGCAGAGTCGTCTGTGGGGTTATCTACAAAGGCAGCTGCGAGGTCATCCATGGGGTCATCCATGGGGTCATCCATGGGGTCATCAGTAGAATCACCTGCAGGGTCGTTTGCGGGGCTATTTCTGTTATCACACCACAGCAGTGGTTTGGGATCAGAGCCAGATGCCTGGGCTATATAACGCAGGAAAGGAAGAGGAGAAATAGAGTTGTTGGATGATTCATATTAAAAAAAAAGATCAAAGCATTAAACATACATTTGTGCTCTGAAAATTGCCTATATTATCTTTCTATGGTCATATGCGACACACACTCACCTAACCTAATAACCTAAGTCTTCCTATGCTTTAGCAATTCACAGAAGAACTGCTGAAACATGAAAATATTTCAAGCCCTCAACCAACTCCTCCTATTGAATAATGTAAGAGCTCAGCTGGAAACCTTGTCCTACAACCCAGATGAGGGTCTGGAGTGGGCAGCTGGGCTCCTGAATAATAATGCTTAGATCTGGGGATGGGTGCCCAGGGTGGGACCT
The DNA here is from genome assembly GCA_026779585.1 of Mormyrus proboscirostris. Taxonomy (NCBI): domain Eukaryota; kingdom Metazoa; phylum Chordata; class Actinopteri; order Osteoglossiformes; family Mormyridae; genus Mormyrus; species Mormyrus proboscirostris. Next base: position 1,569,046 of record JAODKF010000042.1, on the reverse strand, counting down.
GAGCAAGTCGCGTCCCTGCCTCTTTCATATGGGGGAGTTGTTGATAGAGAGCTTAGGGTGCTGTATTTAAAGCTGGACCTCGTTTACACAGTGAGGCTAAGCAGGCAGTAAAGAAGCAGGTAAAACCGAAGGCTGCCATATCCCCCTTCTCTCCCATGCATTAATGATGCCTGACTAGTACCCTTCAGCATTTCGTTCTGTTGTCCAGTGCAGTGCATAATATGCCATTGAGCTGCAAATGTCCTCGCCGGAGCAGCCTGCCGATTCTGTGGTATTTGGCACGGCAGTCAGGACAAGAAACGTCAGTGGCATGTCTGATTACGGCCACAGGGGCGGCGATGGGCCGTTCCTCAATGCGGAATTACCACCATGCGTCACATGTCATTACCTTGTGCATTTACTTAAAACTGTAATCGATAAGCCGTTTTATTGCCATGGCTGAATTAGCTGTGACAGAGGAGCAAGACCAGCGCTAGCATTACTGCCACTATCACAGTCCTCTAATAGAATTTCAGGCTGGGAAGCACACTTTCATTGAGCAGGTATTACAACAAGGACAGCTTCTGCTCTAACCTTGTAGTTAACTGCTGCCCCGTTATCAACATGCTTCATTCCCATGATCACTATAAAAAAGATCACCTGAGAAAGGTCTCTGTGGCAGGGGGGTCCATCCGAAAGGGGGTCTTGACGACGAAGGCAGAGAGGGAGTTGACATCAGCCGCTTGAACAGACGAGGATGTGGCGAGTTAGTCAGCGGAGGGGTGGGCTGCAATGTTCTGGCTGAAGACAGGTCCATGGGAGGAGGACAGGATTTTAAGGAAGAATGCAGTCGTGTGCTCTCTGTGTTGAGTCGAGTTCTGGAGGGTATATCAGGTTCTGGTGACTTACGCACTGGAGTCCTGGAGGGTATATCAGGTTCTGGTGATATAAGCACTGGACTTCTTGAGGGTATATCAGGTTCTGGTGACATAAGCACTGGAGTTCTGGAGGGTATTTCAGGTTCTGGTGACATAAGCACTGGACTTCTAGAGGGTATATCAGGTTCTGGTGACATAAGCACTGGAGTTCTGGAAGGTATATCAGGTTCTAGTGACTTACGCACTGGAGTTCTAGAAGATATATTAGGTTCTGGGGACATAAGCACTGGAATTCTGGAAGGTATATCAGGTTCCGGTGACTTATGTACAGGAATTTCAAAGGGTAAGTCAGGTTCTGGTGACTGGTGCATTTTGGTTCCAGAAAGTAAGTGAGTTTCTGCTGACTGGTGAATTTGGGTCCAGAAAGTTAATCCAGGTTTTGGTGTCTGATGCACTGAAAGGTCAGGTTCTGGTGATTGGTGAGTTTGGGTACCTGCAGACTGATATGGTTCTAGTGACTGAAGTATTTGAGTTTGGCTTGACAGATGACCTCCCAACTGTGTTTCGTGGGTTCTATGTATATGAGATTCTGGTGAATTGGGAATTTGAGTTCTGTATGACCGGGGAAGTCCTGGTGACTCACATATCTGAATTCTGGAGGACAATTGAAGTTCTGATGAGGAGGTCATTTGCATCTTGCAAAGCGGATCAGATTCTAGAGACTCAAGCAACTGCGTGCTTGTGGACAGGAGAGGTTCTGCAGTCCAAGTCAATCGGATCTTGAAAGATGAGCCCTCTGCTTGTGGAGTCAACTGTGGTGAATCAGACATGTCCTGCTGCGAGGCCTGGAGTGGAGAATGTGAGATGATGCCTGCACCCAGCACTTTGGTAACGCCTGTGGTTTGGGAAGCAGTTTCCAGCTCTTCAGCTTCATTGACACTTTGAGGAGAAACGGGGATGCATATTCATACTCAGATATTCCATCACTTCAAAATTTTTGTAGCATATTTTCATACTTTATAAACATATGCTCATGACACGCACTTCAAAGGGGGACAGCAGGGCACCCAAGGGAAAATGACGTGTCACAGATACTCTGCGCTGGTCATCTCTTACCCTGCAATGCTGACTCCCCATTCAGCAGGACATGTGTCAGTGGCTGTACAGTTCCCAACCATCTGCAGAAAAATACAACAAGCACAGCTTATATCACAGCGCGAGGACAGCAGGGACCAACAGGTGGGGCGGGGCAGTGCCCCTGAGACAAGGCAGGCCTGCCTCAGAAGCAGGGTGGAGCATGCAGAGCTCCTGTCCGGAGGGATCTGCACAGCCAGCACTCACACTCTGCATCTCCCGCTCCACAGCGCTTGCACTGGATGAAGCTGGACAGTCAAAATTATCAGAGCTTCCAGGATCACAGACGGCGAAGAGTGAGGCACAGTAATGCTTCAGCTCCATCTCAGCAGCTGCAGCAAGAGACATGGGTGTATCAGACATTAGACCGTATATATAGTGCACATTTATACTGATACTGTAAACACATGCTGATTCTGTACACATGCTGATACCGATACTGTAAACATACTGACAGTGCACCCACACTTATACTTCTACTGTACACACACTGATACTGATATCACACATTGATGCTATACACACTCTTATACTAATACTGTAAACACATGCTGATTCTGTAAAAACATGCTGATACTGATATTGTAAACACATGCCGATACTGTACACACACTTATACTGATACTATAAACACACACTGACATTGATAGTGTAAACACATGCCGATACTGTTACTACACACACACTGATATTGAAACTGTACACACACTAACAATGACACACACACTAATTAGATACTAACACTGATAATGCAAAGACACGCTGGTACCACGTCTACATTGATACCGTACAAACAGTAACGCTGAAACACACACTTATCACATACTGACATAGATAATACACAGACACTGATACTATACACACAAATACTGACACAGGTAACACACACACAGACAGACACACACACACACACACACACACACACACACAGTGTAATACCAGTAATCAGACACTGATATTATACACACACTAAATAGACATTAACGTGACACAGACCCACAAAAGACACACACTCCGTAACAGCGATTATTTTGGCTGGAAGAGGGTTATGGTTTTAGTCCCTCCCTATCCCCCAAACCCCTGTCTGCCCCCAGCCGTGTCATGGCATGATCGATCCCAGTCCAACAAAGATGACCATCTCCACACAGATGGGGACTCAATGGCTGTGGGGGGCCTTAGGGAGAAACAGCATGAACCTGTCAGACTGGGGGGGTCCTCATCCATCAGACAGGAGGGGTCCTCATCTGTCAGCCGGCTCAAATCCATCACAGAATTCGGACGGGAGCAGACAGACGGCTGTGGCGAGTGGTCCTTGATCGGCATTCTGAAAAGCCCCCCATCACCACAAAATAAGGTCAGTTTCAGACCTGTCATCTTCCCATATTGAGCTTAAGCTACATCACATCGCCGCTGTTTGCGGGAAGGGCCCGGACCCTGAAGGAGAGCATCACCGAAATTGACTGCGGCATGATATCGACGTGATGCCATCTTCCGAGAACACGGAATGGGGCGACAGCTATTGCTGTTCCCAGGCGCTTGCTGAGGAGTCAGAGCAGCCTCCTGCCTGTGAGGCTCAGGTACGGACCAATCTCTGATCTCGTTAGGAGGATTAATGAGGTCACTGCACCCTTGAAGGCGCACACAAACGTGCCCCCAACTGCTATAAAGGTACACCCGCTAAAAAGATTATTTCTGAGTTCCAGGCTCAGACTAGTCACCTGTGGGGACTGCCAGTTCAGGTTCCCATGGGGTCTTTCTGTAATACTTTCCAGAAGGTTCCTTGACCTGAACTGCAGTAAAACATACACAGCTCCACCCTCGGCACAGAATCGGACATGGCGACCAACCCTCCCCTCGCCCTGCCTCCGCCAGCTGGATCCGGGCCGCTCCCTCCTCTCTGGAACCAGAGCCTGCTTAGAAACCGAGCACCGTACTGCTTCCCACAGAACGCCACATTTAAACGGTTTAAAATTCACGCTCCCCTGCCCGTGATGGGCCAACGAGCATGGCAGACGGTAACGGCGCCCCCAGCCCGCCACGCCGCCCCCACCCGCCACGGCCCAGCGCCTCACAGGGATGATTCTTATTATTGCACTAGCAGAAACTTTCTCCTTGTCATGCTTCCTTACGGCTCTAAGGGTACACTCTTCAGGGCCGGTTTGTGCATAATTAAAATGAAATGTGCAAGCGCATTACACGCTACAATCAGCCAGCAGTAAAAGTTTACAACTGGCACCATGTCAACAGTCATAAACAGGCCGGGTCGTAAACACTCATACACCCTCAAACACACGCAGACGCAGCCCACTCACCTACGGTACATCTTCACCAGCAGCTTCTCCATATAACTCAGGCCATGATGCTTGAACTCCACTCGGACAGGGGGCCGTGGAACAACAAGGTCTGCCTGGATTCCGGTAACTTCTTTAGTCACTGCAAGGGGGGAGAGTCAGACCTGTCAATTAGCTGGGAAATCGCTTAGCAGTCAAAAAATATTTCAAAAAATAACCCACAAACAGTGGCTGTGCATTTTCACATAGCAGGTCCCGGATTACACCCCGGTACAATGGCAGTACCCCTTGTCACTCAAAACTCACACCTGACAGTCTCAAACCCACTTGCTCTTTCACCATGAGCAGTGCCTGTATGAAATGTACCGGACATTTCCACAAATCCAGCTCATATCCCACAATGACATGTCCTAGATCCCACTTACCCTTTTTGGGAGCACAGTTTGGTATTTAATCTGGTGACAACCCTAAAGGCCAAGAGCTGGTTTTCATTAACGGAGAAGATATTATAGCTGAGGGCAGACAGGCCTCCTCAGGCCATCCAAAGACCAGGAACATGGCAGGCCCTCACAAAGCTCACAGACACTGCACCAGCAGATCATCTGATGCAGCCCTGAGGCACCAGAGTGAACAAATGCGCACAACAGGAGAGATACCAGAGATGAGAAGGCTGTGTGAGGTCACGTCCCCAAATACTGCAGCATTCTCTCTAAGTAAATGGGCTCCAACTCAACTGACAACCTGATTTTATCCCAAACAGGGAAAAAACGGTGATAAAATCAGAAGGACACTTCTGGGCACAAATTCTCCATTATTTATTCATGTTTCTGGGCAAAAACTCACAGTGCACTCTATACCACCCTCTCCACCAACAGCTACTACAGTCCTACTAAAGCTACACTCAGCTACGTACCCACTGCATACCACACCCCAGCCACACCCCAACCAAGTCAGCTGCACCCTGCACCCACCATACCATAACCAGCCACACCCCAACCAAGTCTGCTGCACTCACCACCCCATACCATAAGTAGCCACACCCACATCCACACTGCCTCCAGACAGACCCCCTAGTCCCAGTTACCTGGCAGAGCTTCCCTGGGCCTCCAAGTTCGCTCCTGTCCCTGCTTTGCCTCCCCTCTCTCCCGCCTCCATTCCTTCAGTGCCTCCTGGAAGGACCTGGCTGACTCCTCCTCATCGAATGCTCCGCCCCACCGCCACTTGTTCCGCCCTGTTGGTGCGTCAGCCCCAATTGCGGCGCCGTGCTGTTCTTCCTCGTCTTCTTCATCGTCGTCCTTACTTTGAATTACAGGCTCAATCTAAAGCACATGTAGGAAATTATGGTGATTATGGGCTATGAATCTGCTGCCGATGCTGTCTATGCTCCACCTGGGCTCAGTGTCACTCCCCCATGTCAGTCCTCCATGCCACTCTCCGCTGTCACCCCCTCGTAATCCCCATATCACCCCTCTTGTGTCACATCCCCACATAACGCCTCCTGTATCACTTCCCCAGTGTAACCTGGGGATGCTGGTGATCCACAGTCGCGGCTCCTTTTCTGGGCACTCCGGCTCCTGACGCACCCCCCTCCACAGCTGGTTCGTCGGGATAAATTTGTCTGCTCAAGCGGCTCACGACGTCCAGTGTGCTGATGGAGGTGTGCATCTCCATCTGCGGGTCGGCCGGTCACAGTCATGAATTAAAGATGCCACCGCGTGCGATCAGAGACCTTTCAAAAACACATCGGCAAATAACAAGCTGCAGGCGAACAGAAGCTCTACCCGTGCGGGGAAATCCTGCAGAACAAACAGGTGGCTAATGTGTCCAAACTGTTAGAGCTGTGTGCTGGAAATGGTATGAAATACAAACACACAGGTCAGAGGCAGCACACAGAGGGAGCTATACTGGAAATATTAAACGTGCTCTTTAAGCCACACCTTTGATACATTACCTGACATGGCTATGCCTGGAATGTATGTAAAACAATTTAATTAAATTTTATATAGTGCCTTTTACAACAGTCACCCCCCCCAGGCACTTGACAAGAGTGTGTGGCAAGTCAATACTACATCATTAATGCAAAATGGTGCATGTAAGAAGAAAAGGGGAAAAAAAATGCCAGAAGACTAAACAATTCATACCAGACATATGTCAGGCTTATTTATACATTAGCATGAACAAATGAAAATAATCCATGTTTAATTTAGAGCAGTGTTTCTCAACCCAGCCCCCAGGGACCCCCAGACAGTCTACATTTCTGCTGTACCAGGTTTTTGGTGTTCTTGATTGTTCGTTGTTTGGTACAGGTGCACTGGGAGCTGGGATGGAGCAAAAACGTAGACTGGGGATCCCTGAGGGCTGGGTTGAGAAACACTGGTTTAGAAGCAGAGCATGAATGATTTCATAAGGTGACCGGTGAAGACAGCGCCCTAAACCCTAAACCCTTCAACAGCTGACTAAACAACGGTGCAGGATAATCACACCCAGGCACCCACACATACACACGCAACTGACGGCATAGCGAATGTGGCCACCCCCGGCCAGCACATCAGGTCTGTGTCCCACTAAAGAGGACATCCTTTGCTGATCTGCCAGGGAGAAATCAGAGCTTTTACTGACACCAGGCGGAATCGGCAGTCTGCTGGATCTGTACGGGAGCCGCTGACGGCAGAGTCCCCGTCCACGGTCTGTGTGTGATCCTGCCCCGCTCTCCATGCTTTCATTCCTTGCCAGAAAATGGCGGCCCTCGCTGGCCATAAGCTGGAAGCCAGTTGATCCCAGGCCACCAGAGACGTCATTAGTATCCATGCATAGCGGGATGTCACCCTGAGGACTGTGGCCATCAAATGAACACAGGAGGTACAGTAACAGACGGACAGAAGGCACTGATATCCAGCACGAGCCACCCCTCACGGTCATTCCGGTCGTGTCCGGTTCATTACAGATTCAAACGCTACTCTCTGCGCCCGTATGCAATTAAAACGATTCGCTTTCATCATTTTTGCATCATTTCCTGAGTGGCATGCACACCATTAATACTGTGATCACGCCCATTGTGCTATTATGGTATTGTGCCATTATGCTATTGTGCTACTCCGCATGGTCAACAGGAAGCAGTTGGCAGAATAACGTGCGGGAGTCTCTCACATCAGAGCAGTGTGGCCCAGAGTACAGGCACCCTGGGATATAGACGTACAAGTACGGTGCTGATTAGATTTATATTTTTGCAAACCAAAACAGGATTACAAGGGTGGAGAAGGCTGAGGGTTTAATCCCCCTACCAAACACGCATGTCCCTGTGAAGATCCCAGGGGCTTCCGACCTCCTCCTGTCTCAAACGCTTCTCCGTTCGGTCGACATTGTCATTTTTAGGTACCCGCTCTCGTAAAGTGTTGCCCCCTGCTACTCCACTACAGACCAAGCCAACCACTTAGCAGCGTGCAGAACGAGGCATGCACAGCTGGCTACAATGTAGCCACAATGCACTGATTTTTGCATGTGCGGCCAGTGCTGTCACTGGTGAATATAGGCGGGTGACCCCCCCCCCCCATACTGCGGTTGTGTTAAGGTCAGGGATGGGGAAGCCACACACAGGCCCCATACTGGGTCTGACAAACACACCACTCTCTGCTACATCCTCATTCTTACTCTACAGCCTTCCTGTCGATGCCTTTCTGAATGAGTGGTGCAGCTGGAACATGAAGGAGAGGCTCCCTATCGCCACCCCGCTGTTGACCTTTACATCGGTGACGTCGGGTTGTGAGCGGAAAGGAGAGGAGGCCGGGAGGCGATTCCGCTTGGCTACCGGTTAGCCTTCGTACCAGTGGTCATACCTGGGTGGGAACCATTCTGTGATGTTTCAGTGCCCCCTTCTGGTGAAACCTAGCAAAGCAGCCCACGCAGTAATCCTCTCCGCATTCCATGCAAACCTTCGCGAGGCAAAGAAATATAAATGAATTAATAATAATGCCTTGAACATGTACATTCAGAGGAAGGGAAACTGTGGAAAATGAATGTTTGCACATTGTGCGTGTGCTTAAGTTTCAGAATAAACTTATAAATAAGTGTAAAATGCGACAAGTGGCACAGCGTGCATTACTGTGATAAAAAACAATCTTTGGGGAGCTCATTATTTCCTAAACGAGCATAGAGGCGACGCGAGCCGACAGCGTGAGACGCTCATGGACTGGCACAGAGATGCACGAGGACACGCTCAAGATGGAGCTGTATGCGTCCTGCAGCTGGCAAAGCCCCCCCAGGCCAGCAGGATTCACGCGGCTCCCCAGGCAACACCCCCACCCCCACTAATGCCTGAATCCATCCCAGCCCCAAATGCACTGCAGAACATAAAGTTCAGAAAGCAGAAGTGTAAAGCAAGGCTTTTGTGTGTGATGTGGCCCCCGCGCACTCCCCCGTCACTCCAAGCTCCCCTGGGGAGGGAGTCTGCGGGAGCCTGCAGGTGCACCAATTAGCAAGGGGAAAGAGGTCCATCCTGTCCTTTTCCACTCCACTGAGAACATATAATGGGAATACTCTGGAGTTTGTTATTTGGCATTCTAACATGGAGGGAGACTGCTGAGGTTCCAGGAGTAGGGCACAGTCCCTGTGGTTCTAATTGTAGGACAGAAACATTGTGGTTCCAAGAGTAAGACAGGGTTGCTGTGGTTGTAAGTGTTTGTTGTGTTGACAGACGCTTCCTCTTCTGGAAGGGAATTGGAGAATCCAAGCAGGTAAAGATAGGCAGAATGACTCTGAAAGGGCAAATCAATCTACTAGATGGAAGACTTGTGTCTTCCAGGAGACAGAAGTGGGACAGGGGGATACGTTGTTACTAATATCCTGTCAACATGCTAGCGCCAGGAGACCCACCAGGCCAGCTGCCCGGGCCTCGCACTGGCCACAGGCTTTCCTCCTCAGCCTGGGTCCCCTGCTAGACGTTAGACTCCCCGGTGGTGGCTGCGGCTTCATCGCCGGTGTCCTCTGCAGCTCTGTGGAGAATCAGAACCAGCTGTGTGACCCGAAGGTGACTGTTCAGATCGCAGGTGGGGTGCAGAGGATGGGCCGCCATCAGAGGGACCAAACCCCAAGGGAGATAAGGCAGAGAGGGAACACGTGGCAAGCATCCTGACCAGGATGAGCACGATTTCTCACATACCTTCAGACTCATCTTTGAGAACTGTGACCCTCAGCCTTCCTGCAGGTAACTGTAAGAAATCAGGCAAGATAGCATAAGTTGAACTTCATTGATCCCAGGGGGAAATTCTGATGCACGCAGCAGCGAGGTGCATGACGTGCAGATAAACATGCAACGGAAAACAAGACAAAGAGCACAAACAGTCCACACAGTGTAAGTTAATTTAATAAGTACACAGTACACCAATGGAAAATCTGTAAAAAGTTAAAAAAAAAAAAAAAAAAAAAAAAAAAAACAGAGTGTGTGCCGTTTTTGTTGCGAGAACCATGGATTGCATTGCCAGCGCACAGAGCTTAAGCTGTGAGGTGAAAAGCCACATGCAGGCCTGCCTTCTGAGACGGACTCCCCTTGTTTCTGCCCAGTCTCTGAATCGGTGCCGATGCCACCATTGATCCGGCCTGGCCTGACTTCCAGCGGTACGCCCCCAGCTTCCTGTGAGAGGAGACACAGCACTTCCGTGATACGATGTGACAGAAAGCAACCTAACCCACGATCGCAGGTACCCTGAAGTCACAACATCCAACACGGGCCGGAGACCGCACCCCCAGTCAACACTCCTTTGATTAGATAGCAGCAGCAACTGACTCAAAAGGCAATGTGTGACTTGGGCTAAGCAAACACAGCGACATACACACATGTACAGTCACAAACACATACACACATGTACAGTCACAAACACAGCGACATACACGCATGTACAGTCACAAACACAGCGACATACACGCATGTACAGTCACAAACACATACACGCATGTACAGTCACAAACACAGCGACATACACGCATGTACAGTCACAAACACAGCGACATACACGCGACATACACGCATGTACAGTCACAAACACAGCGACATACACGCATGTACAGTCACAAACACACACAGTGCCAACTAGCAGAGCTCTCAGCGTAATTCATGAAATAAAATCCGGGGTGAGCATTTCACATGCCAGGTGAAATAAGCATGGGAGCGGGCGTCCTCATTTCAGCGTGTCTGTTATCGTTACGCCGGGCGGTACACTTTAGGACCTCGCTGTTCTCATGCTCAAAGCGATTACGGTGACTCCACCTGTCATGGTCGGATGGAGCTTTTTGACTGGAACAGGGGGGCTAGGAGGACTGCAGATTAGTCTGGCTTACATAAAACCCCCTACACACGAACGTGCGCGCACCCCTCCCTGGGCACTGAACCTCCAAAATGGCCAGAAATATTTTGGGAAAGAGGTGGGAGTAGCATCTCCTGGGCTGTGAGGTGCATGTCTGGGGTTTTTGGCCGGGAGAGGGCCGAGTGGTTCTGCCCAGACAGTTAGGCCAGGGAGAACATTGCTAAGAAAGAATATCAACAACACAAAGTGTATGACATAGAAAGGTATAGTGGATCTATAATTTTAGTACTCGGGTTTAATAGTTGGAGGGCTTTTCTGCAGCCCCCATTGTCAGCATCTAAGCCCTGCACTGCTAAGCTTCATGCTACATTGAACAATATCATAAACTAATGAACTATACAACATCAGTCGGTGAGAGAGCTCTGCACCAGGGGAGGGTGGGGTCAGGGGAGTCACATTCCTTAGAAGTACAGCATGGAGGGGCATCCATCTTACAGGATCTGGACACCGTTATCCGAGCCCCGCACAAAAGGAATGCCAAAGGAGAATTCCTAGGTACTTCTTCATCCTGTTATCTGCCAAAACACGGATTCTGTCAGCTGTGAATTTCACTGTCAACACAGAAGCTGCGTGTTTTACTTCCTGCAGGGTTTCCACGGCGATGCATCACGGCTGGGCGTGAAGCATGCCATATCTCACAGCTGAGGTCTCCTCTCCTGAGTTATGTGGTCATATATTAGGACACCGGATGCTTCCATAATTTACATGGCCAGTCAGAAGGGCAAATTCTTTATGTCATTAATGAAGTGACAGGAGTGATAAAGAACAGGAGCGTTATTAACTCCTGTGCTGTGCTAGTATTGAGAAACAACGATCTGCCGCCTTTGTTGCATTATTCTTCATTTGTGGGGGAAAATGACTAATGTACATATCACAGATGAGGGTCTGCTATCCGGGATTCTTCCAATCTGTAGTGTAATGCAAATTCAGTCGCATAACCAATTGAAGATTACCATCCCCTCTGCCTGAAGGTCACCCTTGACTAGTAACTAGGACACTGTAAACAGGAAGTCCCGCTGCCAAGGGTAAACAAATACAGAATAACACATTATATGCCTTGACAGAAGGTGCTAAGTGAAAGCAAAATATTTGGCCCATCAAAACCTCATTCTCCATCCTTTCATCCCATCTTCTCCCTCATGTCTCCTTTTATGGGCTTTTTCTTTCTTCCTCTGCCACCCCCCGCTGTCACTCACCTCCTCTCCTCCTTCTCAGAGCTCATGGCCTGTCGCAGCTCCTGCAGACGCTCCTCCATGTCTCTGTTCTCCTGCTCCAGCTGCGAGGTCTCCAATCGCAGCTCTCTAGCACTTCTAGAAGGGACGGGCAGGGCTACTGTGTCAGAGCCGTTTCCGAGAAACTCAGATGGCAACATAAGCTCTCACCTCATGACCAGCCCATCCATTAATTAAACGGAACTGAATGTAGCACATTTTTACAAGCACAAGTAATTTTACAGGAATGAAAATAGGCTGTGTTTCAACACAATACAGTAAGTGGGATGGAAAGAACACACTTCATTTCAAAAATAATCTCTTAACTGAATAGCTTATTCTACTGGAAGCTATATTCTGCAGACACTATTTACATAGTGAGACCTGGGACTGAAGAATATCTAGTGTATTTTTCACTGAAAGGTGTCTTTGACTCTAAAGAGTCTCAGATTAGAAATGGTACAAAAAAACTACATATACACACCTGGCCTTTAGCTTAAGTGAAGTGGGCTTGTTGGGAACCACCACAAAATTGCTTAAATTCATGCCTGATACCACTTTTACTGCCTATTAGTGTTAGTGTTGTTTTCAATTGGATTTATTCTTCCCTGCAATGAAAGGACAATAAAAATAATTCATTACACCACCCATGAACACCAGACCCCATCATATCGGACAATAAAAGGATCAAAATGTGCGTCTCACCAACAGCAGTATTCCTGGGATGACTGGCGAACCCCGTGCGATGCTTAAACAGAGATAGACTGTAAGTTTTCATCTAGATGTTATTCCATATTTCTAAATATTGTGACATTTTCTATATACTTGTGTTTGCATTGCTTTTGTGATCTCGTACAAAGTTAAAATACCTCATATCTTCATTTTGCGTTACCAACTCGATTGACACTAATATTTTACGTAAAACACTAGCCCGGACAGTAATTCGTATGTAGCGGTCTTTCCGTTTTGTTGATTTCTTTTTACGGATAACGCAGCTTCCCCCAGTAATCAACAAGCGTTTGGATGCGTGACGTCTTTGTGTACGCGCGTCTCCGTGGAAACGTCCGCGTGAGAGACATTACGTGGAAACGTCTCGCGAGAAATCCATGAAATAAACAGCTGGCAGCGCTACGAGTCTTCCCTTAAAATAAACAGTAAAAGTTTATTACTAATTTATCGTACTAATTAATACTACTTTACAGACCTTTCGAAGTTAATCTGTTTACCTACCTACACTCCCTTATCCTACTTGTTCTGCCTGAACAATTGCGACGTTGATTGGAGCGACGAGACCCCTATTGGATCCTCAATCACGGACAGCTGGAACTCTTTAATTAAAATTATTAGTGTTTAAATCAGAATTTGGATAGATGATGTTTTGATTATAGAGAGATAAAAAAATCTCATTAGGAGTGCCTGCGATGTCTAAATTAGCCATTATAGCAGCTTATGAGTCCGTTAGCTTGGAGCCGAATGTTTCTGCGCGGGTGTAATCAGTGCGAGGCGGCGTCTCCGTGCTCTCCCTCGCGCGCGCCGGGAAGTGGTGGCTCTCCTTATGATTTCATTTTTAATCACGGAGATCGCTAGAATAAAGGCTGCTCTCTGCGCTAAAGTAACTAATTAAAATCCTCTATGTGCTGCCCTTTAGCTGGTCGTGCTCCCATCCCCTTCATCACTATCTTCATCTTGATGAGGGTCATTATGGAGGACTGAGGAACTAAGTAAATGTTTGAGGGGCATCCTCCTGTTATTATTTCTTCCTTTTTTTTTTAGATTGGGTGATGGGGCAGGTTATCTGGCACCTCCTTGCAGGTCCCCCCCCCCCAAACAATGCTGAGGCAGTGTCTAGCTCTGATCTCACTGCTTCCTATCCTTCACAGAGGCTGTGGGGTAGAGACCCCCAAGTCTGACTTTTTTTTTTTTTTTTTACCTGCTGCTTAACTTCCTGTGCATGAGCAACTGAGAAGCATAATCTCATTGGCTGATTCTAACCACAGCCAGCAGGGAGCTGCCCAGCCACATAACCGCATAAAAATAAGGGGTGAGTATCAGGAGAGAGACAGGGAGCGAGGGATGAGGGATGGAATGAGATAGCGAGTGGAACTGTGAAGCCAAATGAATGTAGTGATCCAGACTAATTGTGGCCACAATGATTGTAGTGGCACAGTAATAAAGCGGAAGGGAAGGTCAATGCTACAGGAAGCTAGACGCACGCATTGACGCCACAAACACCTCGAGAATAGGGGTTGGCGTGGTGACTGTGTGGGTACGCTCTGTATCTAGACGGACGCTGTGTTTTTGTGCTGCGTGTACTGACCCTCTTTGTCGGAGATGAGGTGGTCATTTCACCTGCTGGCTAATGCTAACCAGGCTAGCTCACTGACATCACGCCACATGTTCACTGGGCTGCAAAAGAGCAGCTGCTTTATCATCGCACTCTTTTCCCTGCGTGCCACGGCACAAGCTGGGGTTGGAGCCCACATAGTGCCGGGGTCACTCACTGCACTTAACCCTGCCAGGCTGTGGGTCTAGCTGGGGTTCAGTGGAAGCACAAGGTCATGCCACAGTGAGCTGGCCAAGACGCCTTTGTGGTCAAAGACGTGGCAAGAGACAGAAGGCTGATTCCCTGAATTCATTGACAGAGTGAGTGAACCCATGACCTTGTGAGAGACCATCAGGACTGCCTCCATGACAGCCAGTATTTCAGAAAGGGAGGGGGAGAGGGAGGAAGACAGCAGAACCTGATACAGAATTCTGGCTGTGTTCCCAACACTTGAAAACAACTTCTAACCTTAATTCGTAAAAGTACAGATCAATTCAACCCCAACGACTCCCACGGATTCCCAACAAATTATTTTGTGAGGCATCTAGGGAAGGTGTCTTGGATCCCAGACCCTGGTCTTCCTCCCTGAGCACGGGATCCGACTGGCTTCTTACCAAAATGCCTCACCACTGACCATAGTTACACCCTACAGACCATCAGCCATCAATGGCCCACACAAACATAAGGAAGGAAGACTGGTCTCCACTTCCTTTTATTGAATTTTCAAAAGGCCTTTTGACTCTATTTGGTTCTACAGACTGTGCTACAAATTACTTCGTGGTTCGAGGGATAAAGTACATGATGTTATTAAATCAGCATACACAGAAAACAAGAACAGTCACATGGTAATGGAGGATTGCAGTATAGAACAGTGCCCCGTGGGGCATGGAATGAGACAAGGGTCCCGTCTGGGTCCAACATTGTTCAGTGTTTACATAATAGACAAACAGCCTCAAGGTCTCACGCAGCCACTAAACATGAACAGTGGCAGAATCTGCAGCTGTGTTGCCAGAGTCGGGCAGCTGAAAAAACAGGCCAGACGCAGGTCAGCCCTCAAAACTCCCCACATGACGCACACCAGGTAGCTTTAGCCTGGCGACTGATTAATCCCACACCAGCACGAAGGCTACACAAAGTAAATGCACAAATGAGAGTGTGACCCAAAATATCTGTACAGAAGTGAGGGATTGATTCAGTCAGCATGGATGAACAGCCCAGGAGACACATCCAGCAGATGTGGCTCCACCTGCAGTCAAGCCCCACAGACTGAGCCGGCCTAAATCCCCCCAAAACCCAGAGCTTAGCCCACAAGAGCCAGCCAGCCGAGCCCAGACCCGAATCGGCTATCAAAACCGAACCGGATGATAATCCACAACAAAAAACCCCGTCTGCTACTTTGGGAGAAACACCAGGCAGTGAGCAGAAAATATGGATTGGCAGGGTAGCTCTTCTGTGTCAGGAACAAGCAAACCAGCAGAAGCAGATCTGACCGAGCACAGGCTGATCGTTCACAGCCTCTCCATGGTAACAAGCCAATACCGTCAGAACTGGCTGCCTGGAGAGCAAATGGGGATGCAATTTCTGCAACTCCGTGAGAAGTATTCCCAGACAAAAGCAAAAATTACCAATAAAATCAGCATGCTTCACTGAAATGCCTGAATCAGAGATTGTTGACCATCATTCTGGGAGGGGGCACTCCTGTACTGTCCTATCCTGTGTTCGCTGCCTTTGATGATACAAGATGAGCCAGGGGACAGCAATATGACATGGTTAATAAGAATATGCAACTGTTTTTGAGATGTAGTTATTTCATGTTCAACTTCACTTTGCAGTTTTGTATAATAGCATGAACCTTTTGTTGTTTATTTGCTTAAGTTGTTGAGTATATGTTTGAATTTACTACAAATGAGCTTGACCGGATCATGAAACAGTCGAGTAGGAGGTGAAGAGAGGGAGGAGAGAGCGATAGAATGAGAGAAAGGACAAGCTGGGGTGGGGGATTATGAGTGCTGACAGACACGAGGCTGTCATCTGCTCGAGTGGACTGTAAAAGGTCTGATGCAGCCGCCTGCCAGACTGTCAGGCCACATTCATTCTCCAAGTCTCCCAGTAGCACGGGGGTGGGGCCACACCAGCAGGATTAGCATATATGCAAATGACGAGCCTTTGATCTCAGGTAAGCATGTTTGGGGCTCTGTATGGCCATATATCCCTTTAAAAGCCAAGAGCATGGGTGTGAGAGCTCAAGACGTCAATACCTACCTGGTTACCTTGCGTGAACTGCTCTTGCCTGCCATCTGAAGACCATCATAGGAAAGTAAATTGCTCACTGAAGCACTGTGGAACTGTGGTTGGCCTGTGTCCTCATTCAGTATACTAATAGTTAAGTTGTAGTAAAATAATTATCAGTTTAAGTTTTGTTTTCCAGTTCACTGACACAATCTGTAAAACAATAGACTCCTATGTTCCCATGTTGGGGTGCCTTGGGATTAAAACCCCTGCTCACCTGATAAGCGACTCTCCTGATCCCAGCGCTGAATGGAGATCGAGCTGGAAGCCACCCAGATGCTGCGTCTGTTTTTAGCGATAAGGAAGAAAATGGCCACCGCACACCATTACATTGATGTTTTTAAAGCATTGGGGAAAAAACGAGTATTGGTGCTTGGAGCAGGTGCACATTCCTATTATGGATGCCAAGCAGAGACCAGGGATGTGACTGTGCAAACCCCAACCCAGAACCATGGCATTGCTGAAATGTAATTCTGGCCTACAGGGAGATCCAGGAGCAGTGTGGCCCACTGCTGAAACACTCTTTGGTTCTGGTGAATCTGTTGATCTGCTTATTAAACAGTAACCCTGAATGACCGCAGAGTGAATCTTTGGGTTTTATCCACGCACAGTTTGCGCCTCACTGCACTCGTAACATGACATCAACGATTTTGTCTGCGTGGCACTTTTAGCACCTCTCCCCCATCCGCATAAAACTATTCCCGAATACAAGATTAAACAATTTTAATTTCATGGAAGAACACACAAAGACCAAGAGATGGGATGATAATCAACACTGGGATCGGTTTTATAGCAAAGCCAAGTCAAATAGGAGGTTCACCTCTGGGGGGGGGGGGGGCTGCATGCACATGGACACCTGTAAAACCCAAAATGCTTATTTCTATTTCAGATCTCTGAAACGGTCAGGCTTACATCCTCATTGGCTTCTTGCATTGAAGATGCAGTACGAACCATGACACCAATCAATCCTTTAAATACAGATCAAAACGTCTGCCCACACAAGCTACTCAGCTTTCAGAAAAATAACAAGAGTCCACATCACCCAGGTAAGGACCTGTGCATCACAGGAGCGCTTGTTAAATGAGCTAAATCCGGATGGAATTTCACCTACAACATAAACTAGATAATTAACTTCTTACCAATGTGTATGAAAAATAGGGTCAATTCTTGAATAGATCTGGACATGGAGCATTAGTTTTCCTGAATAGATTTGGACATGTAACATTAGTTTTCCTGGATAGATAGACCACATGACCGAGAAAATAGATGGGTTCAATGCCTGTGGAATTTGACTGCAAACCCTGGAAAGCACAAAGCCACCAGCAGAGTATACATGTTGCCTCAGGTGTGTTGTCCAGTTGTATTAGCCAAAAAGACCCAGCAGAGTGGCCCACTGAAGTGGGTACCTTTCTGAAAGGAGCCCCCCAAACATGGCTGGTAGATACCTCAGATTTCATGCAGAAACCTGCTGTAGAGCTCTTGACTCAAGGCTCTCATCCTGCCATCCGACTCTTCCACCATCACTCTAATGAGGTCAAGGTGGAATACAACCAGGTATTTTTTCAAAGGCTTCCCCTCATTATAAATTGAACACTTCTTCCAGCCACTCTCCAGCCAAGCCGGGCATTTGAATAAACCGTGCTCTGATGTGTTTCTTTGGTCATGCTTGCAGGAGGATTTACATATTTTCCATGGCAGGTGAAGAGATAGAGTGGACTGATGTGAATTAATACTGACAGGGACGTCCTAATCTCCCATAGACCAGGCTGGAGAGCCAGAACGGCGGTATGCATACCAAGCAGGAGGCCTGCCTGTGTTTGCCTACCCCTCATTACCTATACACCAGTTCTCCTGTAGAACTCAGATTCATGAGTAAGAAACACATATTTCCAAACATGCTGAAAGCTTGATCCATCATGCTTCTGTTTCGTCTAAACCGTACGTCTTTTGGAAGAGTCTTTTCAGGCATATAAACAATATTATGCATCTCAGAAGGGTTCAGGGAGGTGTAAATCGCACACGTGTACAAACCTGACACATTGATGGATCTGGTCGATCTTTCTATTATTATTGTGGGCATCTTTCCTGTGGAGAACCTGTGCCAAACCTCATAGAGTTGCCATCGTCGAGTAGAAGAGACACCTGCCAAAAAAGATCTAAGCATTTTCAGGTCCGCTGCCTGATAGCATTTGAATTCACAGAAGATGAAAGATGTTCCAGAGAGAAGACTCAAAAACAATTTCTCTGACAGATGTTTTCCTAGAGTAGAGTCCACAAGGACACATGGCCGGCGTCAGAGAAGAATGTAGACACATTTTCAGCACCTAGTCACAAACAGATAAATAGATGTCACAACCAGCATAAAAACGCATCTACAGAAAACACAAAGCACATTTCGCTGTTTCCCATCAAACCCAACTTAGCAGAGAGAGAATGACCCTGGAGCTCAGCTGTCATTCAAGGACTGTAGAATAATTCAAGGAGAAAATAAAAAGGGTTAAACTTGCTGGATCGACGTCACGTTTAACTTTATAATAAAACACATACAAACAGCTTCAGGAAGTTGAGCACCACCATGCATACTAATACCAGCTGAAGGATAGGTGACGACTGTGGAAATGAGCAACCGGACCTGCTTCCTGGCATCTGATAAGGTCACACATGACGCACTTGGTATGGTGCTCAATCTGTTTTCAAAACGAACAAATGGCCGTGATTTCTGCCCGCTGGCCGCACTGGATAGAGGAGATGTTTATTGGTCATCAACATTTTATTAAAAAGGCTTAAGCGCAAAGTATAGTTATTATTCCTTTTAAGTGACATTTGGGGACAAATTTAATAAGATCTGGTCTTCTCTCTATGCTTTAACTGTCAAATAAACCCAATTATATTCCTTTTGACCATGTGACACACTGCTTCCTGCTGTTGCAAGTGTGAAACATAAAAAGGACCACAAATGAATCCAGTGTTTAGGTCCTGTTTACAGTCTCAGGAGAGAAAAGGGGGCTCTCTACCCCACAACCCAACCGTAATGACTTGATCTGCCTCTCCCAACCTGCCGGAAAAAGGTCTGCAATCCAAGCAGCAGAGGGCCAGATCTCGGGCTTCATTACTCGGATAATTAGCTGCTAGCTTCTATAAAAATGGGTCCCAGCAGGATCCCGCCTGGCTGCAATAATCACTTTGAACTGACACAAAGGAAGAGAAAAATGAAGGGAACTATCAATAGAAAATGTAAAAATAAGATAATATGACTAAATCATCCATAAAATTACAATTAAGAGCTTGAGTTTTGGTCTTGGGATGGGCCGGTGCTTTTGCGATCAACGAGCCGGGCTCGCTTGCCGCAGTGCGGATATCAGGGTGTGCCTCCACCCTCATTTAACCACTTTTGGGTTACAGCAGCCGCTTGAAGACAAAGGGGGGGGGGGGGTCGTGTCTCAGGCCCAGAGCCACACACCCCACAGCGGACCAGCCTGGGGGGGTAGTCCATCCTCAGCTTCCTCCTTGTCCCATCGCTGGATGTGAAGGCAGCCGAGCTCCAGAATTCAAAATCCAGAACAGCTCGTGGGAACAGGAGACCTCAGGAGACCTCGGCTTCTAGATCTGCTTCTCCACATCTACCCTCCATCATTCATAGCTATTCCACTTACAGCCCCCTCCTCCATACGCAATATGGGCTAAAATTCAATTTACCAATGTTCACATCCTCTAAATTGCCCAAGAATAAAATGCTTATTGATAATAATACTACTAATAATACTCCTTATCTTATCTGCTGTGGAGAAAGCCCAGTCGTGCATTAAAATAATATCCTTGATGCTGTACCAGTGTCATGACAACCTAAACCACTATTTAGTGAGTGCAGCCAGGGACAAGCTGAATCTTGAGTCTAATTGCTGGGAACATCCCACATTAGTCTCTGTATCTGTAATAAATCCATCTCTCAGACACAAGTTAAGTGACATTCGAATTGGATAATTATATTCTTCTTATTTTTATTAAGGAGAGCAGACAGCTACAGTAGGACATAAGGTCTCCAAGCTAAATTTCCCTTATGCTCTTGAACTGAGAATTAACTTCGGTTAGTCTCTTAGCCGTGGGATGGCAGTCTAGATACATTATTAACTGACCCGAGCAGTTTGGTCACCTAGCTTCCCATCGTCAAGGTAAGAATCGGAGGGGGGCAAGCTCGGGGCAGGAAATGGACGGGCAGATAATGAGAGCGTAACAGGATTCCGCAGTTTGCGGCCGAAGGTGAGAGCATAGCCCACCTTGCGATGAACTCCCACGCTGCGCCGGAAGGCGAGCGGCCTGCCGTTGGTGTGCGCCGCCTGGTCTGGGGGCTGCCAGGGCCTCATACACACATGCATGCACACATTTACAGCTCTGACTCCAGCAGACTTTTCTACTAATGCATACAAATTGTTTTTATTTCAAGAACAATGCACTGACCCTGGTTATGATTTGATAATTGAGCTGTTAAAAAAGAGGAACGGGGCAGCAGGGTGGACCTGTAATTAGCATGGTTGCATCATAGCTCTGGGACCTGGGTTCAAGTCTCCACCCTGACTCTAAGTGTATGGAGGCTGTCTGTTCTCCTCATGTCATTATGGGCTTCCCCACACAGTCAGAAAAAATGCCGAGGTGAATCAGAGTTCTCAAACTGTGCGTGTAAATGGCGGGTTTGCCTCGCGCCCATAGGCTCTGGAGCCCTGCATAGGCCATGAGGGGATGGAAAATAGATGGATAATAATAGTTGTCAAAATTATTATTGGTTTCAGATCTTCTTCAAGTCTCATTTTCCAGCCTGTAGCATCAGGTTTTGTTTGTGCTACAAAGGGGAAGCGTGTATCTCCGCAATGAAGAACCGGCAAGCAGGGACGCTCTTTTGTGGTAAACAAAAACACAGGCGTGACATTTTCTTGTGGCGGGGAAAATAATCAGAGAGACACTGATAAAACGGGGAGGCAGGCCAGCATGATGAGCGGTGCCTGGGCGTCATGCCCCATGATATGTCAATAGGTACCATCATGCACATCAAAGCAATGTCTTGCATTTTTGTTTTGTAAATGCATCTGTAATTGATCGATTCCTGTTTTCTATGAGACTAACTTCATTTGGGCCGCAGTAATATTGTTTTGCGGCTACATTTACACACAGACAAATAGCACGAATGTGCTGTGAATAGAAGTTGTAGTAAAAAGAATGCTTGTTTAACCATGTAACTCAATTTGAAATGCTAATGCTACCTTGGGCCCTGGGCCATATTACAACACTGCCTGTTTCTGGCAATTTACTTTTGGAGTTCAGAGCAGAGGAGCCTCAAACACTAATATTATACACTATGAATAAAATTAATTGTGAATGTTGACTAAAATTATTTCTGCGGCTCATCTGAATTTCAGATTGAATTCAGGATGCAATGCCCCTTTAAATTCAAAGAGCTCTCATAGACATGGTCCTCATGGATAAACTCTGAAGTTGTCGTGATCATGTGACAGGTCAGCTGACAGAAAGCTCCTGTCTGCATTCCTGGCTTTAACTGCCCGGGCAATGGCTCATTGGATAGATGGGACCACTCTAGGTGCTGGGTGAAGGCGGATTTCTTTGTTGGAGCCCACCGCAGAGAGGAGGCCGAAGAGCGGCTGCTCACCGCTCACTAAGGCCTGAAGAAAGGTCAGGACTGCTTTTGGAAAGCCGCAGAGAGTCACAGGCAGGGAAGGCATTCAGGTTATGGCTGAGAAATGGCGTGATGCAGAGTGGCCAAGACCTTGGGCAGAGGAGCCTGAGATCTTTATTGCTCCCCAGCAGAGGAAAAGACAACGGAGATATTTACTTGGGAACCACAGAATTTTACAGCTGACCCCCTGAAAGGCACACTTGAAATATTTATTCAGGAGCAGCAGGAACAAAGAATAATATTTAATAAAGAGGGAAAAAGAGAGGAACTGTGGTATAATGAAAGCAGCTATGAGGTCTGGAAATGCCCTGGCTTTGCGCAGAGGGACAGACCACACGCAATAACGATTTCCCACCTTTTCATTATATCAAGGATGTTCTGAATGTCAACTGTCAGTCAGTTTCATTAGAACTTTTAGACATTTTCTGATCATAATTTCTTTCAGCACAATAATTAAATGAATGGCAAACAAGACAGACAATAATAACAGAATGAGAAGAGAGCGAGACAACCTGGAAACACCGAGACTCCAGGAGGGGAAGCACACAATATTTATCATTTGCCGTTTCGTTATATAAAGGATGGCTTGAAAGTCAACTTTCCATCGGCTTCATTAAGAATTTCAGATATCATTTCTAGAGAATCATTTGCTTTCCCGTCTCCCTTTCAGTACCAACAAATGAACGGCAAACAAGACCAAACAATATCCAGCTGTTCTCGCTTTTAAAACTTCAGAAACAGCCCAGCTTGCTATGAGCACAAAACACCAATTTATTTGTTATAAACCAGAATAAGAACAGGTGTGTTCTTGAGCAACTGTACACGAGCCGTCATAATTACCGCAAATTTATGTAAAAACATCGACTTCCCACCCCGCTCCTCTCACTGTCGGAAACCTTAATTCTGCTGGGGTGCACTGTTACTTCCCAAACCAGGGAGAGCCACTGTCTGTCTCACGGCAGTCGTTTAAAAGCTCCACAGCTGTAGAGTACAAGCCCTACATCCGGGTCCATCGCTAATTCCGTCTCCCCGGCAACCGGCCCGGGAGCGGAGACTTGGGGCTTGCTGATGATGTTATTCATGGTGTCTGCGGCAAACGGCTTCCCTAATTAAAATTTATGGCGCTCTCCACCCGCTGTCCTCAGCCCATCACTCCAGCCGGAAAAAACTCCAGATTCTCCTCTTCTGCACGGCAGACCGGAAACTTTCCGTGGAGTTGGGAAGTGGGCCGTGTCAGAGTCTTAGAGAATTGTGCATTTTTCTAAATCTCCTCCTTAAATAACAGCTCTACTGCCTTGGAATCAGCCATCCTGCTTTTTCCCGGAGGTGGGCAAGATTGCACCCTCCATCACCGTCTGGACAGTAAATGACCTCGTCCCGGGATAGGGCTTAAATCAGCCGTTAACTGACAGGTAAATACAAAAAACCCTCGGGACTGCAGGTGCACTTGCGGAAAAATGATCCTCACACTGTTCCTGAAGCAGGAACTGGTAACGACCGCCCAGGACTGGAGGCAGACGGATGAAGGGATGCTTCTGCCCCGGTGGAAAGAAGCAAGTGCATCCGCTCTTGGCCTATTAGCGAAACGTTTTAGTTTTAAAGTGTAAAGGGGCAGAGATCACCTCCTGTTCTGCGTGGCTGCTGCTCAGCCAGCCTGCAGTGATTCTCTGCAGGAGGAACGGGCCTGGAAAGCCATCTGTGCGGAGCTGTCCGGTCAGGAACAGGACTGTCAATCCAGACACAGAAGCACCAATCCAAACACATAACTGCTAACCGTGCCTAGATCTCCCTCTCTCTCTCTCTCACACACACAAACAACACTGGTGTTCACTGCAACTCAAACCACGTATTTGTATGGGGCCTCTTGTTGGCCACAAACAGTTACAAAATCAAATATTAAGTAAATACATTCCATATTTAGTAGATTCTAAAGCAGCATGTTTGTTAGCCTGATAGTTTGTTAGCCTGATAGTTAGCACAGATCATCCGACTCTACTCGCTACCTATTTATTTAATATTTTTAATCATCTGAGGGGGGGCAAAGTGACTTTTTTTTGGTGGGTCCCCGGAAAGGACAAACCCACCCTTGCACACACACAGAATGCTTCCAAGATATTTATTAAAACTAGACTTGCAACTAAAAAGCTGTTTGATGTCCTGTTTCATTTCTCTTTTATTTACTGCCATTTACAGGCAGTTTACAGTGTTTGGAAAGGGTTACTACGCAGTTTGACCAGTCAATCAACGCGATGTAAATAGGAAAGCACACAACATGGCGTGAATAAATGAACATGAATGCATTCACTCGGTTTTCCTCCCTGCGAGGAGGATGGTGATGGGTCCATTTGCGTAACTGTGTGAGTGCTTTTCTTCAATGGACATCTAGCACTGCAGAGATGAGGGCTTTGGTTCTCTGTGTGTTAGGGGAAAAAATTATAGAAAGAAACATACATAAGGCTGCAGATTCTCATAATGATGTTTGGCGCCTTCAAACAAGTAGATAAATATCACCCCCTGCTGGCTGGTATTTAAAAATAAGCTATGTCTTCCTTTTTTTGTTTTGCCCCATAGATTCATGTCATCTTATCCACAGATGAACCAGATGTATGGGAATTCAGTGGTGGGCGTGGAGGCCTTTTACTCACCCCCTGCTGACAGGTGCACTAGTGTCACGTATCTCACACTTATCAAGGCCGCGCCTGACATTCCTCCTTGTTCTGGGGGAGGTTCCCATCCCCGCGTCCAGCTCCAGGATCTCGCTGTCACCGGAACGGGCCTTCGTTACTGACAAAGGATATGGTTCAGCATGACTCGACAGAACCCGTAAGAGATAAAGGTAGCCATGTCAGATCGACATATCATAGCCTGGTGGCTCATGGGAAACTGTCACTGTGACATACTGTCCACTGTGGCGGGAGGGGGGCCTGGTTCCCATTTCATCCCAAAGGATTGCTGGGGGTTGGTCACAAAGTCTGGCTTCAGGAAAGCCTCCACTGGGGCCAGCTTGTATAAGTGCAGACTGCTGAATGTGCCTGGGTGCACCAAGGGGGGGGGGGGGGGGGTTGACACTGAGAACCTACCAACAAAGCGACACAAGCAGTTTTGACCTGTACCATGATGCTTTAACCAATGGTGTGTTATTATGTGACATTAAACTGGCTTGAGTCTCACCACCACTCTTTGGAGTCCCCTCATAGTTCTGGCTCGCGTTTCCTAGGGGCCTCCTCCTTTCTTTGTAGCTGCTCCCCAGGATGGAGCTTGTCCCAGTAGTCCTGAGCATGAGGAGTACATGGAGTGATGCACAGAGAGAGAGGCTGCTACAGAGAGAAAAAGCCAGAGCGTCACAACGAGGTACAAATAGAGGCTGCTGCACAGAGATAAAGAGAAAGGGAAGCACAGAGAGAGTGGCAGCCTGCTGCACAGAGACACAAAGAGAGAGCGGCAGGCCGCTGCAGAGATGCACAGATTGGGGCAAGCTGCTGATCAGAGATGTATAGAGGGGCAGGCAACTCTACAGATACAGACAGATAGGGGCAAGCTGCTGCACAGAGTCTCAGCCTGCTGCACAGAGAGGTAGAGAGGTAGTCTGCTGCACAGAGAGGTAGTCTGCTGCACAGAGAGGCATAGTGGTTTTTCCCATTAAATTGTCTCATCTTCACTAGCAGCAGCGAAAGCCATTTCAGACATTATACACCAGCAGAAACCGCAGCAGACCTTCAATGTGCTGATCCATCCCTGCTGGGGAGGTCCCAGGAGATCTGTGAGAGGAGGGAAGTGAGGAGGATTCTGGGAGCACTCTGTGTCTCTCCCAGGCCTGTGCTCACTGGTCTCTCGCACAGACAGATAATGAGGCTCCATCAAGCTGCTGATTTTATTCAGACTGCAGCCTGACTGACGTCTCCATTGTCCTCAGTTGTTTGTGACTGAATATTTTAGGTGTTTTTAATACTAATAAAAAAGCAAAGATGTTTTTCACCTCCTCTTCTCTTCATAAAATACCATATCAAAGCCACTTATGGCAAATTAATGAAACCCTTTCTAAATTCTTAAATGAGCAATTTTATAATTAGTGTATGCTTCATTAAAATGACCTCATTTGTGTTCTTTTGCCAAAGGACACAAAACGGATAAGCTGAAATGTTACATTTGGCACATATTTGACCGCAAACGTCTTAAAGGGCCAACAGCTTGTAACTGCTGATAGACTGATTACCAAATCAGCTAATTAGAGAAATCGTGTTGGAAACAAAAACGTGATAGAGGGTGCAAGCAAAGGCACACACCACACATCATGTGTGCCTTGGGGGGGGGGCTGTATTTGCAGGTTTAATTTGTCTAAAAATCCAATAAAAACACATGACCTCCCCCCAAGGTTTGGACCCCCTGGAGTGTCACACTCACAGCTGGCCGGGGTCTGTTGTCGTCATGTGGTTTCCTGACTCCCGGACCTCATTGTTCATCTCGAGGTTCTGAGGACTCCTTCGCACAGGGGCTTCACGGTCTGGGGGGGTGGATTGGAGCTTCTCTCCATCACTCAATGCCTCATTCCACCTACCCGGGATTTCTGGGATTTCTAGAATGTTCCAGTGCTCCTCCTGCATTTGGAGTTAGGCAGGAGGCTGAAGCACAGTTGCAAGACGTCCGGCTGTTATGTGATGACGAGCTAACTGGTGTTACTGAGAATGTGCGTCTTTACCTGTCCGAAGGTGCCGACGACGGCGCCAGTGAGCTGGCTAAGCACGAGTTTCCGGTCGGCAGAAGCCGACAGCAGGAGGAGACGCCCATCACAGCAGCAAGTCTCCAACTGCGTCACGCAGCCCGTGTGCGGGCGGAAGCAGGACCGCAGCTTGGGGGAGTGGGTGAGCTTGCCCCGAGCTGGCTGCAGGCCGTAGTCCTGGGGGAGGGGATCAGAACCGGCATATGGACCCGAGGATTACACACCATTAATAAGCCAATATTGTCAATATCATAGCTTATTTGCTAACTAACTTTTGCTAACTGTTGCTCACTCCAGGTGCAGTAAAACTTGCCGGGGGGGGGGGGCGCTGGCAGTTAAACATGTTGGCCAGGGGGGCGGTGCCAGGAAATCGATCGATGGGCCAGATTTAAGTTCTTTTTTCCAGATGTAATTGGAGGATGCAAATGTCAAGGCTCGTACAAAACTTGAAAATATATATATAGGTTATTTTTGGAAATGAACCAATCCCTCCTCCAAATGCCCCAGCATACTGAGGCACGGTTGGGGACGAGCAGCCACAGAATCGCAGCCTGTTTACTGACGAAGAGGCTGCTTCACTTGACCGACAGGCGCTAAACAACGAATCGCCGGCCTGTCCATCAAACGCCAGTGAGCAGGAGGGGCCCGCAGGCGCGGCGGGACGTGTGGGCAGGCAGCGTCAGACACTAATGGAACCTTCCACCTGCGGGTTCAGGATGACGGGCACACCTGTTCAGGATTGCCCGCAGCGGGCAGTGCCAGGAACTATCATGACTTATTAAGCCAGTAACACGAAAACGCTCCTGTGAACCGTCCTCGCCAGTGCGCTCGGCTGGCTTTCAGTGAGGAGGTTTGCGGATTGACAAACAGCCCCCACGCCGGTAATCAATCACGGCACCCCGTCGTCACGGTTACTTTACTCTCAAGGACAAGAGCTCACGTCTCATGTGGCTTCAGAGGGGGCCGGATATTTCTTAAAAGCCTGCCTGTCATGCATCTTCGATGGGAACTTGATGCTTTTAAACACCTGGGGAGGGGGGGGGATTGAATATTATATTTATTTATAGAGGCAGACTGCTCGCCCCAGGGATCCAATTCCCCTGCACCCCGTAATCTTCCGGCTTGTCTAATAGCTGTCCTTCATCTGTGTCAGTGAAGTTACAAGATGTGACTGAGCGATCTCCTCTTTCTCCTATCCATTTTGACACCCCTCCACCTGAAAAGTCCAGAACTTTCTATGGCCCAGGAGAGAATCTGGACCCACCCCATAAGGAATAGGGGGGGGGGATGTTTCTGTGCTGCACCTAGGTGGCCCGATGGTTAAGAAGCTGGCAGTCACTCCTCTCTCACCTGGATGTCCCACACCTTCACCTCCCCATCCATGTCTCCCGTTATCAGGTGTCCTCCGCTCCCGTCGACCGTCATGATGATGGAGCTGGAGCTGGCGTGGGCCACGAAGCGGGCCACCAGCTGGCCCCGAGTCGCATTCCAGAACCGCACCAGAGCTGCGCCGCCGCACGACACCAGGTCCGCCCCACCTAGGCCACGCCCCCACATGTCATCGTTGCCATGCAGGCCGGAGAATGCACCACCTCCATGACGCTCATGAACTGCTGCGTGTTAGTCATGTCTGAATTCTAGTTTATTCCCGGATCATCCTGTTCGAACCTCAGTGGCATCAACACCGCACTATATTTAGCCTACGAAAGCTCACATTCTTTACATAGGAAATATCCGTTAATCCTATTTCAAAGCTTAGCTCTAATGGGGGAAGTGAAGCTGAAGTCCTAATGATGTGGCACACTGGGACTGGCAGGACCTTGGAGCGTGAAGCCATGACCTAATGTTTCAGAATGCAGCACAATCTGTGTCCGAGGATATTCCAGAAAGTGTCCGGAGTAATGTTCCGGAAAGTGCTGTAAATAGTGGACCAGGGAGCAAACTGTAATGTCACAATCTCACTCTACCTGCAGTGGCAGCACTCCTTCTCCCTTCTAGGAAACATAGTCTAGTGACTGCATGACTGCCCTCCAGGTCTTCCCATCCACCAGGGGCAGCAGAGAGCAGTGGCACTTCACAGACCATGGAGGTGTTACACGTAGGGACTGATGCAATGTGCTGCTTCAGCAGCTCCTCATCTATAGAGTAAAGACCACCATAAACGTTATTGAATATTCAATGCTCATTGAAAAAGTCCTTTGAGAGGAAAATCTGAAAATAAATAAATCACCTCAGAGAATTCCTGCTCATGCCTCTATCGGCAAGACAAATGGCTAATCCTGCAAAGCTCAACCTTCTCGTGGGGGTGGGACATGGTGGGCCTGTGCTAATCCCTTAAAGCACTGCCCTCTCAGGGGCAGGACATGGTGGGTCAGTTCCAATACCTTAAAGCTCCACCCTCTCGTAGGGGTGGGACATGTTGAGCCTGTGTTAATCCCTTAAAGGGCCACCCTCTCTGCAGTGAGACACGGCGGACCAGTGCCAATCCCTTAAAGTTCCGCCTTGTCACTGGAGTGGGACATGAGGGGCTAGTGCTAATCCTTTAAAGTTCGCCCCTCTCTCAGGGGGCGAGATACGGTTGGCCTGTGCTAATCCCCTACAGCTCCGCTCTCTCTCTCTGGGGTGAGACATAGTTAGCCTGTGACAATCCCCTAAAACCCCGCCTTCTCTCTGGGGTGAGACATGGTTAGCCTGTGACAATCCCCTAAAGCCCCGCCTTCTCTCTGGGGTGAGACATGGTTAGCCTGTGACAATCCCCTAAAGCTCCGCCCTCTCAAGGGTGAGACATGGCATACTGACCTGAGTGGCTCTGAGGTTGAGATGGGATGTCCGGGCCCAGCTTGCGGAGGGCATGTTCCGTGCTGCTGTTCCACACCATGATGGCCCCATCACAGCTCCCTGTGAGACACACACTGCAGATGGGACCAGGGCCACGGACCCACGGCCGACCTGAGACATCAGCCTTCCCTGGGGCTTTGTGACTAATTTTTCCATAAACAAACACACAGGGCTCACTTCCATTCCTTTACTCAGGACAGTTATTTACCAAGATAAATTCCATGGTTTTCATGCGGCATTAATTCAGCTCGGTTAGGTGATAATCGGTGCTTGCCACATCCGGAGCTCCATCATCGCGGTGTTTACCGGAATAGGAGTGGGGTATCGTTTATTTCCCCTTCAAAGTGCCCCCGCTCTAACCGCGCTCTGCACCTCTCCATAAAACTCCCGGCACATTGTGGAGCCGGGGGGACTTCAGATGGAATCTCCGATCACTGTGATGGGGGGGGGGGAGGTGGGCATACGGAACGCCTGGAAATGAAACGACGGGCCCCGACATGGCGGGCGGGCGGGCAGACGAGCGAGCGGCACAGGGTTTGAATATTGATGAGCCGTGCAGCGAGAAGCGTCCCCATTCATGCTGCGCCCCCCACCCACCCTCCTGCCGCTCCGTCTTGCACTAATAAACATCATTTCGTCTGTGCATTAGCATAATCCGGGGAGGGAGTCTGAGAGGCAGAGTGGAAGCAGCCTCATTAGTCTGCCTCCAAACATGGCCCCTCTCTCCCTTCCCCAGGCTTCCTCCGGCCTTCTTCTGCTTTTACCTCCGTGCCCCACCTGGCTCTGCTCATTTTCCCTTCATTCCTACAGCTACAGGTAAGAGTGTAATGGCGGTGGCCCGAATCCGGCAGCTGACACACGTCAGAGCCGTCTCCAGTGGCGCGTTGACTCACAGCATCGAAATATACATTTATTCCTGTGGTCTGCCTCTGCCGGCAAACAGCGCTTTGTCCCACAGATTGTTTGGAGATTCGGTTCAGGGTTTGTTTCGCTGAAATTACGTTGCTGCGGCTCTTGTCAAAACGCAAAATAAATTATTGGTTAACGACCGGCCGGCACAGCGATGTGGCAGGTGGGGAAGCAGGAACGGCGTAAGACTGTGGTAAGTGACAGCAAAGACGGTAAAATGTGGAATCATATGAAAGCAGAGCCTGTTCTGCTCCCTTCAGGCTGGGACCTGCTTCAGGGTATGGACACCCAGCGGAGAGACAGGCTGCTGCTGCGTCTCCCTGTGTGAGGAGCCCGGCGCCGCACAGCCGGGTGCCAGGTTCACCAGGAGCCAAGGAGGCGGCCCCGCTTCGCATTAATGAGGAGTCGGGAGGTTAATAAACCTTTAATTGCTCGATGATTTTTCCTTTCTTCCAGAGTCGCACTTCAGCCGCTTCAGCCAAGCAAGAGAACAATAACGACAATGTAATAATTAAATGCGGCAGACGCCAGGAGCCCCGGCTGTGAACCCCAGGCCCGGGCGGGAGACGACAGGCCTGTGAACGGGGACGTGAAGGAAGCTACACACCTGTCACCAGAGTCTGGGGGGGCGAGAAGGCAGCGGAGATGACATCATCCTGGTGCTGGACCCCCCCTTTCCACTCAGACGGCTGCACATGGAATTTGGAGAACATGCTCTGCCTGAACACCGCAAACATCCTGTCAGGGCAGAGGGACACGGCCGAGGATACGACGTGTACAACAATGACATCATTTCACATTGTTAAGCCTTGTGACATCACACCATGCCATGCCCGTGGCAGTCGGCCCGGTGGCCATGCGCGTGATGCACAGACCCACCTGTCCCAGCCCAACACCAGGACCGACCTCTTCAGCACTAGAATGAGAGAAATCCCAACAGCTCGCCCCCGGGTCACTTCCAGCTTGTGGTGACAGTGTCCATTCAAATCCCACACCTACAATGAAGGAAGTCAAACAAAGGACAAAAAACAACAACAAAAACAGCCAAAATACATCACATCACACAGAAAAACCCAGCAGCACTGGGCTTTGTGTGTACCTCATTAAGGCAGACACCCCCTCTTCCCAAAAGCCTCCGTTTCCTCGGGACAGGTAAGTACGTGACGCAAGCTCAATGCGGCAGAGAGCGCGTGATGCCCCTCGTGTGTTGCCATGGTGACTACGACAGCAGTGGAGGTCGAACGATGGCCGACGCTCACCTTGACCATGCCGTCCATGCCGCCGGTGAACAGACGGGTCTGGGTGCCATCCAGTGCCATGGTGGAGATCTCAGCGTTTCCGTGGCACTGTGCGAACTTTTTCACCTTGTGGCCTGTGTCCACGAGCCAGAAGATTACAGTAGACCCAGCATCACTGCTGATCACCTGACAGGGTCAGACGAATGAAGCAAGATGTGAATAGCATTATCATCAACGCAGTATTGGATAATTAATATTTATCTATGTATTCATCTATTTCAGTGCAGCTTATTTTGTAGCTAAGTTCTATTTCCGAAGAGTGGGATGAGCAGGATAAACCGTCACCTGTTTCAAGTAGGAGTTGTAGAGGACGCAGGTGACCGCATGCTCGTGGCTGGTCCACGCGCGTCTCTCATCCTTCTTTGCCTCCAGCAGGGTCAGCAGGTTGTTGAAGGTGAGGAAGAGTCGCCCGCACTCCTCGTGGTAGAACAGCAGCGTGCGGAATGCCTGGGTCTTCGGGAAGATCCCGCTCAGGCGCTGGACGCACAGCTGATGGTGCACATCCCAGAGTCGCAACACCTGGAGCAGGGAACTCACCCTTATCACCGGGCACAGCTCATCATCCCCACCATGCACCCTCTCCCAGAGAGCTCCTCTTCCTCACTAATCACTTTCACCACCAGCTCCACCACTGCATGGTCGGCGGTACGACTCCCAGGGCCGGAAAACTGATGTAGCTCTTGGCCCCTTGAGAAGGGGCCATTAATCCCCAATTGCCCCCGGGATGCTGCATGCTGGCTGACCCTGCCCTGTTCGCCTCAAGCTTGCTCTCAGCTGTATGAGTCTGTGTGTCTCATGAAGAGCAAGATGGGGCAGGAAAAAACAGAAATTTCCCAATGGGGACTAATGGCGTATCACTATCCTATGGGGACTAATGGCGTATCACTATTCTATTCTACATGTGACCTTCCCTGTGAAGATAAACAAGCAACAAAAGTTCCTTCTCCTCTTACCTTGTCTTTGGAGAAACTGAGCAGCAGCTTCCTGTCTGGGAGGAAGCACAGCGTCACCACGCTGGTCATGTGGCCCTGCAGGATGCCCACGGGTTTGGACATCATGTGGGGGTTCCAGAGACACACCTTCCCGTCCACACCGGCCGTGGCTGCGGGAGGAGGGCACAGCTGTCACGGCAACCTCCCGGCTGTCCTCCCAGCCGGACCCGTGCCGTTCACCGACATCACCATACCTCACACCCACCATCAAAGCAGCTCCGATTTCAGATTTTTAGTCTTAAAGCTGATTTTTAAAGCCCCTCAGGTAAGACCGTAATCCAAAATGAAGAAAGAGGCTTAACATGGAATGTCAATAAGGGTTAAAAAGTCAGTACCTTGATCTGCTTAGAGGCTGAAGTGAGGAGAATGATGAATAGGGAGACGTGCGATGCATGCCAGCCTGATCACAAAGGCATCAAACTGCTATCTATCAAGTATAGTATATAGATGTCAAGTACAGTACAGTGTAGTATAGTGGTGTATAAATATCAAGTGTAGTATAGTATAGTATAGTATTATTGTAGTATTAGTATAGAATATAAATATCAGGTATAGTTTTGTAAAGAAAAGAAAAGGAAAGGAAAGAGAAATATTTAAGCCAGAATAAAAATGGAAGGACATCAGGGGTGTTAGACTCCAGTACTGGGGGGCCGGAGCCCTGCACATTTTTGGGTTTCCCCTCATTTAACACACCTGATTCAACTCCTTGTGCTAATTACCACACAGCTCTTGAGCTGAATCATTTCTGGTGGAACAGGAAAGAACTAAGCTACACAGGGCTCCGGCCCTCCAGGAATGGAATTTGACACCCCTGATGTATAGTGTTGGTCCAATGACTCTGCTGGTCTCCTTGCACTTCCATGTTAAGTAGGTTGATGGGAAATTGATCGGTAGTGGCAGGAATTGAATTCAATCGGACCTGCCAGTACACTGCGAAGCTCCTGTGTTGTTTGGGTTGATATATGCACCATATGCTGATGTGGTAAGGATTGTGGGTGTGTACCGAGGAGGCTGAGCCCAGCATGGAAGTCCAGATCACTGACTCCACCCCCGACGTGGGCGGCGGTCACCCTGAGGGGTGTGGCCTCCTTCTCCCTCCAGGCCACCACCACGCTGCTCTCCCTGCCAAGGCTGCAGGACACAAAGGCCTCCAGGTTCCCCAGGAACTTCACTGGGGATCAAATGTTACCCAATCAGAACACAGGAGAAGGGAATCTGTCAGGTCATGTGACACAGCAGCCCCACACTCTGTAGCTGGTCATTGAGAATCTCTACAGAGATGCGTTATTTTCATTACAGCTGTTACAAGCCCAACTGCTTATAATAGTAATTAATAGCAAGGCTGACAGCACCTGCCTGATCTGATATCCATATGACTATGGCTGACTGGTCTAACCCCTGCAGCTCTAGCAAGCGAATGACAGCATGCAAGCAACATGGAAAACTGATTTCCTGCCTCAGAAAAAGGGGCAACTGTAGGGTTTTCAAAGGGGGTGGAGCATAAGAGGGGCTAACCTTATCATTAGCCGATAATGTGCTTTGAATCTGTGAGTGACAGGGGAGGAGACACCCTGGGGACCAATTATCTTTCAGCTGGGGCCCGCCCCTGTATATGCTGCCACACAGAAACCATCACCACTCAAATCCAAATCGGGCACTCAGCTTAATGTCAGCATTAACATTGCTGCCGGCCCCATGGTGAAGTGCTTCGCATCATGGTTAATGCACGGCACCCAACTATTTCACTCCAAAAAGACAGGGGATGCTCAGTAGGGGGCGATAGTGGCAGAGCAAACAAACAAGCCCTTCCACAGTGCGCCTCTAATTGCATGCCAGCATATCTGCTCATCCCTCTAGGCGTTTTCCTCATTTTTCTTGCATTTTTCTGTCGAGTCAGCCGCATTCGTTATCCTGGCACCGCACTTTTCCCTCGCTGTGTCGCACAAGCCCTGGAAACTGCCCATCCGGGCTCAGTGGCCCCACTCAGCCCGGCCCGGTCCATGGCAGAACACACCGGCTCAGAACGGCATTAAAGATGCAATTAAGATAGCCACAGGCAGTACGCTGCCATGGCGACTGCAAATGTCAACCGGGTTTAAAAACCCCACAGTTAACCAGGGGCAGCGGGAGAGAGGAACCAGGGGCCGAGGCTGAGAAATAATCTTGTATCTATGGTGACATGCAAGTGAATCGTTAAGCTGGTTAAGTACAGCCCTAACGGGGCTCCAGATCCAGTCAAGATCAGCAACAGAACCAGCAGTGTAACGTTAGGAAAACTGGACCATTAAGCAGAATAACAACACCACCAACATGCTCCTACAAAGGCAACCCAGACTTGGATCTGGCAGAGGGGCCAAGCAAATGAGGTTTGGGGGCGGGGCTAAACAAATTAGGCATGATGAGGCGTGGCTAACCAAATTAGGTATAGGGAGGCAAGGGTTAAAGAAATGAGGTGTGGAGGAAGGGGGGAATGAGGGAGTGGCTACAAAGGGTCAGCCCTCACCTCGCCTGACCCAGTCATTCCCGTGAGCGTGGTGCTGAAGCGTGTAGCAGCACCGATGATGTCCCTGCACTAACTCCGCCCACTTGATGACATCAGAGTCGTGTCCCGCCCCTGTGCTGGGCCTCTCAAACAAGGATATGTGGGCTGCCGTGAAGCAGATGGCATTCACCTGTAAGCACAGGCAAACCAGCAGGCATCGCCCATTACTGTGAATCGCGGCAGCAGATGGAAACCCTGCAGTGGGCGCTGTTGGCCGGTAACGACATTCCTGAACACTGTCAGGGAGATTCAAAGATGGAATGCTATCATTTTTTCCAACAAGTCAGACACTTCACCTCAAATGGCAAAGAAAAATGTAGCGCTTCATGTAAATTCCACATATAATTTGATGTGAAGAAATACTGAAACCTTCATTTAACTGTTATATATTGGTGCGACTGAGTGAGTGGTGTGATTTCTGAGGGTGTAATCATTAGAAAAAGGAAAGGATATGTTCTGACTGGCCAACTGGCTTCTTTCCCCAAGTTTGATTATCGTTACACTTTGTGGTGCACATGCAGCACTTAAAAATGCACCTGTCCCCCCATGTCCCCAAAGCTGAGGACGGCCTGATCAGGGTTGTGTGGGTTGGACCAGTAATCCAGGCAGATGGGTGGGTGTTTCAGTCCCTGCAGCTTGTATTGGCAGCTGAATTCCTGTTTGGACAGCAGGTCGAAGATGCCAATCTCCTTGCTGGTGAAGCTCACAGCGACCTAGGGGGGATAATCGGTTAGCCTCCTGGAGCACACAGTGCGACAGACTCTCAGAGACAAGAGTCACAGCGACTCCATCCTCAGATTGTTTCACATACATTAGAACTCTCATTATTCATCGCTCTAAATGAAGTTTAATTGATGTCATAATTACAAGTTATTATATTTCATTATAAAATTGCGCAATTAAATAAACCTCTTGCAATTTATATTTACATTTTAACCCGAACAATTCACGTCATTGACAATTACAAGATCATCTTTTATTCCACCAATGCTTCAGATTCAGATTTGGAAATATGAAATATGAAAGCACATTTGTCATGCAAATAATATAAAGAAGGGAATGTGAAGCGGTAGCGCAGAGGGATGGTGAATGAGAGAACGAGAGGAAGAGGAAGAGGAAGAGAGAGAGAGAGGGAGGGAGGACAGCTGGGGGCTCGATGGTGCCCGTCCTCTGTCTTTATTGTGCAGAAAGGCATAGGCCTTTGTTTGGAAAGGTAGAATGAAAAGGTACATTGTTCCTTTGATATTTAAATCGGCCCTTTTATTAACAACATGCAGGAATCCTATCTCAGCTCATCAGTCTGCTTCTATATTTGTGACACAAAGAATATAATAGTGAACATCCACTTCAAATGTCCTCAATAAAAAAAGAGTCCCTTTCAAGCTAGAGAAGGGGGCAGGGAGCATAAACAGGGATGAGCACTGCGGATGCGGCTGGCCATACCTTCTGCACGTTCTGCAGCACCACCAAGCCTGATACCCAGAGGTCCCCACGCTTTACAGAGTCTGTGCTCACGTGATGAGTCTTCAGCGGTGTGAGTTCATCCCCCCACAAGGCCAGTGTGCCCTCCTGGCTCACGCTGAGGTACCTGTTGGAGGTGGCCAGGTACGCCACCTGCTGGACAGGCCCCCGGTGCACGAGCGGCAGGGCGCGCAGCGGCTTCCAGCAGGGGGCGACGGTCGCACGGGTGTGCTCATCCTTCTCGGACAGCGTCAGCAGCAGGAAGGAAGCCATCTGCGGCCAGCCCAGACAGCCCTGGCGTGACACATCTGCCCCATCGAACATCCGCCCAAACTCCTCCGGGGAGCCGCGGCCAATTGCAGATGCAGCCTGCTCCACAAAATCCGCCCTCATCAGGGTCACTGCCTCAGCAGAGTCATCTGCCTACATGCAGGGGGCGGGGCATGCAGGGTCATAGGTTAAGGGCCACACAGTAAGTCATGTCGAATTGTTTACATATGAATTCATTATATTTATATTCTAATGGAAAGAGGGACCTTAATTACCCTAATTCTTTGCATACTTTGCATGAAGTTCAGGTCAAATTTGCCTGGGCTGTGGACTGAAGGGTTGTGCATTTCAAACCTGAACCTCGCCTTATTTTTTCACGTTTGTCTCCATTTGTGATTCCTTTAAACACACAATCACAACAAATTTCCCACCTTACCGAGAAGAGGCTCTGCATCTTTACCAGGTCCTCTAAGCTTAGACGGCTCTCCAACATCTCACCCCCCTTCCTGGTCTCCATGGTTTCCATTGTCTCCGGCTTCCCCGTTTCAGCGAGAACTTCTGCAGAATTGGTGTCGTTGACCAGCAGCTCTAGTCAAGTCAGCGGGTGTTCAGAACCGTAAATAATTTATAGCGGCAGTGTGAAGCCGTCCAGCAGGGATGGGGCAGGAAAGGCGCTTTATCACGCCGGCACACTGATGAGCCCAGAAAAAAACAGCGAGCTGTGCTGGGCCGCAGAATTTAATCAGGCGCAGGCGTTCGGAGGGTTCCTGACGCCGTCAAAGTGACAAGACGCAGAGAGAGATCTGACTTAAGGGGCCAAGAAAAGCCAGGGAGCGAGGACACAAGATCAGGCAGTGACGGCTCCTCTGGGGAGATGGCAGCAGGCCAAACAAAGTCAGCTCCCGGAGGAAAGGAGCACCAGGCACTTTCAGAGAGCTACAGTGGAGAAACACACTGGCAATTTAAAAAAAGCCTCACCTGAAGGGTCACGCGTTCAGGGGCACTGAGGCTGTTTTGACCGCGCTGGATAATCCAGGCTAGTTTAATGGCCGATTCGGCACTGGAAACCCACACCAAACAAAAGCAAGGAAGAGCCAGCAGCCTACCTGTCACCTAATGGCCAGGATTTGTCTAAAGGCACTCTTCACTTTCGGCTCGTAATCACATAGCGGCCCCCAGAGAAGTTCTCTGCCGATTTATCATGTCACATCTCCCAACATAACCCCATGCTGTAAATCTTAGATGCCGCACTGCAGAAACAAGAAGCCACAAAAATAGGGCCTTTACACAAACTCGGACTTTTCTTTCACCAGCCCCCGCCCCGACCCCAATGCCTTGGATACGTTACCCGGCAACCAACGCAGCGAAAGCATAGCGTTTGTGCGTTTAGGCCACTCCTATTCATAGACTGGACACACAAGACCTTAATCTTAGCCCCGAAACACACGCACACACACGCAAGCTCCTTCCCAACCTGCAACACAAACTAA
Source organism: Mormyrus proboscirostris (assembly GCA_026779585.1). Taxonomy (NCBI): domain Eukaryota; kingdom Metazoa; phylum Chordata; class Actinopteri; order Osteoglossiformes; family Mormyridae; genus Mormyrus; species Mormyrus proboscirostris. The sequence continues at coordinate 1,530,385 of JAODKF010000042.1, read as the reverse complement.
GCCACCTCCCCAAAGAGGAATTCAGGCCGGGGGAGGCCTGGAGAGGCTATGACTGGGCGCTTCAGTGAGCGCTGAATTTTATGAGGCCGGGGCATTTATCGAGGCGCTGCCGGCTTTCTGGGGTTTATCACAACGAGCTGAGAAAAAGGTTCAGGCTTTTAACAGGGGACGGCTCATTTAAGGAAAATGGAAGCAAGGAAAATAAAATAAAGAAATAATTAAGAAATGAGTTAAGAAAATCACCAGGCAGGGGGATGAGCAGTTAGGGCGTCACTTAGAGGGGACAGTGACCTCTTGAGGCAGGAGGCTGCACCTGCGCCTGGACGCAGCCTAAACTTGAACCACAGGCTGAAACCAGGACCAGCAGAAAGAGAAACTCTCCATCTCCCATGTGAAAAGACGACACTGAAGCAACAGTTACATATGTAAACTATTTATTTGAACATTTGCCACCGATGTGTTAAATACATAACTTGTGTTTTACGTCTTGCTCTTCAAGTTAGAATGTCAGCGGACCAATATTTACATTTCATATAAGGAATGTCACATGACACTTAAGGCGAGCGATTTTTTGGCTTTTTTTGGATAGAACTGTGGTAACAGCGAAAGACAGGAAGCGACGGTCACTGTGGTGAGGTCGTGATTAGGAGGAGAAAACGTAAGAAATTATAAAAGCTGGCAATTATACTGTTCAGAATGGCCGCCTCAGGATCCTCCCCCATGAAGCAAGACTTATAAATTATAGCCCAAAAAGAAGATGAAAGAGAAAAAAACTTTACATTTTACATAAAGGTTATTCTATCCAATTTTTAAAACATCACCACGCCTCTAGAGGGCAGGGCTTCTAGGCTACCGTCTTAAAAGTCTGCAGTATCAAGTTGGTTTGGTGGATGAGTCTGTTGGCGCTGATGAAGACATTTATCGCCCTGGGAGGAAAAAGAGAGGAAGAAAGTAGAAGATGTCAGACTGGGCTTTTCAAGGCGTTAGGCCTTTGGCATGGTCAGGCTACGCAGCGCAGGTCTGCACACACACACTTGTATTCATATGTGCCAATGCGACGTTAGCAGAGAGCGGCTAATTCAGTGCCTGGGGGTGGTACCTTGCTCAGGGTACCTCAGTGGTGCCTTGCTGGTTGGGGATTCGAACCTGCAAACTTTCAATTACTAGTGCGCCTAACCATTACGACACCACCCATTGCCCAAATAATCAAGATAAGCAAAGCAACAAAATAAATGTCAATTTTTTAATAATAATAATAATAATAATAATAATAATGAGAAAGAAGAAAAAAAAAAAAAAAAAAGAGAGTGGGATATGGGTTAACTGGATTTGAAGACAATAAATTGGTACAACTTACTTTCCATCTTTGAAGTACGTTTTGAGGGTATCACTGAAGCTTTTGGAGTACTTCACAAACTCCTTCTTTTGGTGTTCAAGCGCCTGACAACAAGCAAAAAAAAAAAAAAAAAAAAAAAACACAAATTTTGGTTTCCCACCCCCCGTGAAAAACAGCCTACAGCTCTAACCAGAGTTAGGAGGCATATTGGATTATTTATCACAACGATCTTTGTAGAAAGAGGACGTCCCCCTTGAGGAGGTGAGGAAAGAGGCTGGGCCGGGGACGGCCGGATCGAACCGTGTGCAGCACTCACCCTGCGGTTCTGGTACTGGTATTTCTTAAAGACGTTGTTCACGGTATCCAGCAGTTCCTTGATTGCACTGGCGATGTCTCTGCGGACAGCAGTTAGCACACAGATCAGCTCCAGATGGCAGAGCCACACGCACTCTCACACCAAGAGCAAACGCATATCTGGGAGAGCACACGGCTCCATAGCCAATCAAGATCTAAACTCGCAGGCCAAGAAAGTTACAAAGCACAGAGTCTCAAATAAAACCAAATATTTAGAGGGGGGAATAAAAAAAAAAAAAAAAAAGGAAATGGGAAACAAAACGCAAATAAAACTAGAGATTAAATGGCAAAATGACTTTTAATGGCAATATTAATTCTGTATGGCTCAGTCGAGTCGAGTGTGTGTGTGTGTGTGTGTGTGTGTGTGTGTGTGTGTGTGTGAGATAAGCGAAGCAACCCACTTGATTGTCTGAAGGAAGCGCACTCGGTCATTGATCTCGTCGGGGATCTTGCTCAGGATCTGTTTTAGCGCCCGGGCCTTATCATTCAGGTCCTGGAACTCCTGTTCCGGCCTGTCAATCATGTACTCTGCCACGCCCACAGACAAAACACACCGTCAGACACCGTGGAAACAGACAGGTTGATGACGGGGGGGGGGGGGCTATACCCCAGCCTATGTTCGCATAAGCTTATGTG